>VWPU01010990.1:0-75838 GCA_013398955.1 Callaeas wilsoni
AATGCTGAACGGGATAATGACATAAGGTATTCTCTCGCTTTATTTACCTCCCTCCGCCTCACATCCCTCTTCTCCAGTTGCTCATTTTTCTTAACAACATGCAGTTCTGACTGTCGCATTTGACATTGAACATTCCTTTTAGCGTCTATTGGCCAGAGCCACCGTTTAGCAGTCTGGCATCTGCAGTAGTGCCGAACAGGCTAATGACGTTGAACATTCTTTTTAGCATCTATTAGCCAAGACCACTAAGATTCCCTTTTGCAGTCCGGCATCCCAGTAATGCTGAACGGGATAATGACATAAGGTATTCTCTCGCTTTCTTTACCTCCCTCCGCCTCATGCCCCTCTTCTCCAGTTGCTCCTTTGTCTTAAAAACATGCAGTTCTGACTGTCGCATTTGACATTGAACATTCCTTTTAGCGTCTATTGGCCAGAGCCACCGTTTAGCAGTCTGGCATCTGCAGTAGTGCCGAACAGGCTAATGACGTTGAACATTCTTTTTAGCATCTATTAGCCAAGACCACTAAGATTCCCTTTTGCAGTCCGGCATCCCAGTAATGCTGAACGGGATAATGACATTGCACATTCTTTTTAGCATCTATTAGCCAAGACCACTAAGATTCCCTTTTGCAGTCTGGCATCTGCAGTAGTGCCGAACAGGATAATGACGTTGAACATTCTTTTTAGCATCTATTAGCCAAAACTACTAAGATTCCCTTTTGCAGTCTGGTTTCCCAGTAGTGCCGAATGGGATAATGACATTGAACATTCTTTTTAGCATCTATTAGCCAAAACCACTAAGATTCCCTTTTGCAGTCTGGCATCCCAGTAATGCTGAACGGGATAATGACATAAGGTATTCTCTCGCTTTATTTACCTCCCTCCGCCTCACATCCCTCTTCTCCAGTTGCTCATTTTTCTTAAAAACGTGCAGTTCTGACTGTTGCATTTACGGTTTATTCCCTGGCTTGTCCCTAGGTTCCAACGTGAACGGGCTGGAGGAGCCCAGCCTGGCCAAGCGGCTGCGCGGCACCCCGGAGCGCATCGAGCTGGAGAACTACCGGCTGTCCCTGCAGCGGGAGGAGGAGCTGGAGGAGGTCCCCGAGGAGACGCTGGCAGAGCATAACCTGAGCAGCGTGCTGGACAAAGGGACGGAAGAGGACGTGCCCAGCAGGTCAGCACACGTTGCCCATCAGCTTTTTCTATGCCCGTCCCAGCAGACTTTGCCTGCCCTTTCCCTTTTCTTTAGCTGCTCACCACGTCGCTCTTTCTAAAGTTTTGGAAAATGTCCTGCAGGTGTACACGGATATTTCATCTTGTAGTTTCTGTTCTAAATAGCTAAGACACCTATAGCACTGTTGCGAATGGATGTGGGTGTTTAGCTAAGTCTCTGCCTTTTGCCCAGGCCTCTGGCAGCAGGCAGTAGCTTTATTGGGGTGGCCAGCACCTCAAGATCCACTTTCATTCCCAAGTTCTTTAATAATGGCTGATTCGGTCTATTATAGAATGAATTATTTATTCAATAGACACAAAACCAACCGACATAAGACTTAAAACCAACTATATACTACACAGGAATAAGAATAAAAAGAAACTACTAGTAGGTATATACAGCGCAAGGTTAAAAGTACCATTAGTTTTACAGCTAGCGAAGAAATAATGTAACTCAGGATCGAATGTATCTTACCATCCAGTTGTTGGTGGGGCACACATGGAGATCCTTTCCCTCAATTCCCAGGAAAGTAACCGCGGAATCTGCGTCCAAACTCCGGGGAGAAGTCCCCCACACTCTCAGGGTGGGTGTGTAGAAGGCTTCTGCCTCCGTGAAAACTCGTGTGTCTTTTATAGTTTGTAAAACAGTGTCTCTCAGTCAAGAATCTCTCTGTTATCTCTTTCCACATCTGCTCTCCAGACTAAGATGTTGATTCTTAGCTGGTGCTTGAGCCCTTTTGGCCCCAGAGATGACCCCTTGCTGGGCCTTTCAGCCCCTGGGTTATCTTCTCCATATCTGCACCAACTATCTGTGGTAGAGAGGGGGAGGATATGTCCTGCCACAAGCACCATAATACCATGAGATTAAGTTCTAAATTGGAAGGGATTTTTAAATTTAGTTTTTCAATTGTATGAAAGGTAAGCGAGTCTTTTGAGCAAACAGAACATGCATTCAAATGGAAGGGGGTTCCAAAGTTACCTTCTTTCCTGTATGCTTTGCATTACAATTCAAAACCACCTTTGGTTTCAAGATTCAGGCTTGACACACATGTAATCCTGACTGAATGCTGGTGCAATGCCTGAGAGATATTAAAGGGAAGCAGTAGCTACGGCTGTTGAAAAATAAGTTGTACCTTCATGATAATAAAATGAAGGTATATAAATGTGTTGTACCTTCATGAATTTCTCTTTATCTGCAAAATTCTGTGCAAGCACACCAGGATCCACATCCATGCAGGTAGAGCTACTGGAAACAACTGTTTCAAGAATCATGAAGAGGAAATCCTGGAGGAAGAATGCTTGTGAACTTTATAGTCAGTCACACACTTTTGCAGAGTCTTGGTCTCTTATTACAAGTTCTCATCTGCATGTCTTTGTAGCAATAGCAGCCCTTATATTTTCAGCTCTGAGTCTGTCTAGTACTCAAACTCAGAAAATGCTGTTGTTTCCTGAAACTTATATCCTACAATCATATTCCATGTATGAATTACCTGCAGATACAGATCTGTATGAGAAATTGAATAATCTTGGCCTGTTTGTGGGAGATGAAAACTATATTTTCTTAACTCATCCTTCCTTTAGTTACCTGCTCAGATTTAGGAATTATATCAACTATGACAATATAAGCATTGATGATATCAGGTGGTTTTACTCCTTTATGTTTCTAGCTCTAAAACAAAAGTTTGGAGCTATTGACTGTTGTTATTCTTTGTCTTGATTTCAATAAATCAGGACACAATAGGCCTGCTCAATAAATGGCAGAAGGCTTACAAAGGCCCAGAGTTAGTTTTAAAAAAAGTGTAGTTTTGGCATTTTGGTATGAAGCTGATGGTCATCTCCAAGAGGTGTTCTGTGAGATTCTGGAGATTGAGGGCAGTACACTATTAGGTTATCAAATTTGATTTTGTCTTGTAGGGTGTTACATTTGGTTCCTTTTGTCCTTCATTCATCCCTGTAACCTGTATTGATATGTGTATTTCTGTCTGTAACAGACTGCATTGTGTAATTTCACATGCGAGAAGCAGTGTGGACAACTCACGTTCTGTCATAGGGAGAAAAGAGAAAATACATCCAATTCCCTGTCAGTTTGACCTGGAAGAATTTATATTCCAAATACAGCAAGCAGTTTACTCAGAGAATGGACAAGGCTGCATGGGCCAAAAATAGAGAGAGCAGAGGGAGAATTTTCTAGGTGATGTAGGTATTGGGTGTCTTCTGTCCAGCTATCTCCACTCTGTGGACAGATTGCAGAGACAGAAAGGCAAGGAAAAAAAAAAGGAAGTCTGACTACTTTTTCAGCAACAAAAAAAAGTTTTGACTCCTGCAACAAACCAACCAAGGCCCTGATTTAATCATCTTCACTGTCTTGGTGCAGCGCTGCAGGGTCAGGAGCAAGGCAGAGTAGATGGGGAACTCTTTGTTCCCTCCGTGTCTTAGGAAGGATGGGTTGGCCTTTCAGGGTTCACTGAGGTGGCTGATGGAAATCAGGCAGAGACCTCACATTTTGGTGCAGATCTTCCCATCATGAACACACTGCAGAGAAAGTTTATGGGAAACTGTATTCAAAGTATATTTTTTTCAAAAGAGAGTTAATCTGATTTAAGCTTCAATAAGAAAAAAGATCAATTAAACAACTAAACCCGGGCTACACAGTAGTATGAGGTGTGGGAAACCTTTTATATGCCTTATTCATTGCCTACAAGTTGCAGTAACTCCCAGTCTGCCGTCTCCAGTGCCCTGTGGCCTTTCCAAGGACTGTCACAGGACAGCTTGTGCTGTATAGGTCTGTACGAGGAGGGAAGAGAAGAGATTCATTGCCACAGTTTAGGGTTCAGTTCCTCTCCTCAGCACTTAATCTGTGTACATACACCTTTTTCTAATGAGATACTCAACTGCTTATGCAAATTCCATAGAGCAGCCTACCTTGGTCTTTGATTTCTGCTTTATAGAAAAATAAAATTTCAGCCCTTTAATTAATTCCTACAGCAGAGAGTTTGCATGCTGAAAGGAATGCTCACTATACCAGGCCATCTCTCACTGCTGTCTTTCAGCTTCTCATTGCTCAGTATTCAAAGGTCAGACAAAAGCCAAGTGATAAATAAAAGCCAAAGAAGGTAAAGTGAGCTATGTGGTGAAGAATTTGTGTCGTCACTCCTCCGTGCGATAAGCCGGCTGGTCGAAGAGCAGCAGCTCATCCCCTTCAGCACCCATGGCAACAATTTGAGCAGCAGTAAACCTTATTGACAGCACACCAAGCCCCCAGCATGCAGCACCTGTCAGGTTTATCTCCATACCAAAGTGTGGGAAAGTAAATCAGGGAGAAGGGGAATATGACTTTTTATCTCTGTGACAATATCTGCATAAAGCCTTTGGAGTATGCTTTGGTCTCCAAGCACCAAGCCCATGGCTTGCAACAGTGTTTGTATTCAGTATTTCACATGTGAAAATCAGGCAGCATGTTAAAAACAACTATTGAGTTTATGCTGTGAAAAAGTGAGTTGTAATTTGAGCAAAACAGTGTTATTTACATGCAGAACAGTGAGGAGAATTTAAGAGCCTGTGGACAGAAGTGTGTGACAATCAGAGCATGAACAAAGTGTTCTCCTTATTAGGTTTGGTTACCAAAAATAGGCTCTCAGACAAGTAGATGTATAAAATGATGTAAATATGATACTACAAACTGCACAAGTTATATTTTATAGACCAACATGAAGTGTAAACTTCATTACTTTCAACTTGTTGGTTTTCTCTGTCATTGTCTACATGGAATGGATTCTGCCAAAGGCTGTTAGCCAGTGATAGTGGGGCACAAGAAACCAGCAGAAATAGTATTCTCAGATTATTCACCCAAACTTTAATTGTTCTCAAACAGTTTTCTCCTTCAGTCAGATTAATTTGACCTTTTAAGATTTATAGGGGAAGCATCCAACAGTTGCTGTAATAAATGCAGTTCTGTTATGACAATGATCTATTAAGGCAAAACACAGCTGGAGCACCTTTTCACCCTGCAGAGAGGATCTGTGAGCGTGTTGTAGTTCTCATTCATTTTCCAGTGACAAATGCAACCATCTTTCTCCCCGGTGCCTCTAGGTAGTCTGGCACATAAGAGTGAGCTAGATTAAATATCATTGGATACGTGGTTACATTGCTTGCCCCTGCTGCATATGCTGAGGAACCGTTAGAATTAAACAGAGATGACTTCTAAAAGGCACTAATAATTTATTGCTTTGCATGGTTTAGATTTTGCTGTGGGAATAATAAGCTCATTATTGTAATTATCTTTGCACTGCTTCCTACAGTTTCTTGCCACTGTGTACACTGTGTACTTAATTGGATACATATTTCTGTCTGTGATGCAGAAAAGTGAGGAATTTTGTTGTTTTATTTTTTGCCATCTCTCCTTAGTTCACATGCTGTATCCTTTGCCTGATGTGTTTAGTATTCTTTCATCTCCCAAAGCCTTCTCTGGCACAAGAGCAAGTGCCAAAATCATCTTAGCTATCTCAGCAGTAGCTGCTGTATCAAAAGACATGGCCTTCTGCATTCTGATACTGTGAAGAACTCTTGCACCAGTTTATCCAGAGCAATGTGATATGAAGAAAATAGTTTCTTTCTGTTGTATTCAGTTGTCTGGAACTGTAACAATAAATGCTGCACAAGTATTTGGACTTGGCTTCACAGGCACTTTTCTGCTGCCTCACCTTCTTTAAAAGAAGGAGGGCAAGGACCTTACTGCAGCCCACAGGTGATGCTGTCACTAAAAGGCCTATGAAACATTGAAAGCTGGAAATTAGTGTTGTTTTAGGCTTATGTGTGTTGAAATGGCTTGTTAGTGATCTAAGACTGACCAAGAAATCATTAACTTCATAATCTTTAATATTATTATTAATAGCAATATAATTTTTTTTTTCCTAAAACCTTACAGTAGTTCAGAATCTGAGATGGAGGAGGAAGATGAAGAGGAAGATGATGAACTACTGCTGCCTCAGCAACCCCCTTCAGACTTGGGTGGTGTGCCATGGAAAGAGGCCGTGCGTATCCATGCCCTCCTGAAGGGAAAGAGTGAAGAAGAGATTGAGGCTGAGCAAAATCACGAGATTGAGTACAAATATGACGACGACGAGGAGGAATACGAAGAGGAGGAAGACGAGGAGTCGAGTGAAGGTTAGCTTGGTTTGTCCTTTCTTTTCTGCTAGCCAGCAGGGAAAAATGAGTTGAGTATTTGCCATGCAGAATAAGAAAGATTTGCCTTGGAAAACTTTACTTCTTCTTTCACTTCTTTGTTGCTCTGATTTTCGAGGGAGTTACTGTCAAGGAAAGCTCGAGGTGGTTCATTCTGGATACTGAAGGACTTTGCCCACAGGACAGTTTAGAGTGCTGGTACCAACACAACATGCTTCCCATACACCATGCCAACATGTCAATTCACAGCTTTGTGCTGCTGTATTGGCTTATGGTTGGTTTTTGTTATTATTTGGAATTAGATTTGAATGTGCCCTTTGTTCTTTGACAGCAGAAACTGGAAGCCTTGTGGTTGCAGTGTTTTCAGTTTTAGAGTGCCTCACTAGGGGGTGGTGCCCTGTCACTGTCAGCAGGGCATTCCATGAGAAGGTGCTTGTAGCTCTCTTTAGTTAAAAGATGGCCTTGAGAAATAAGGGAGTTCAGGTAGTTCCCATTTTAGCTTTGAGAGATTTCAGTGGTTAATCTTAGGGAAAGACTCCTTCCCCTGTGTTTGTCTCAGTCATCAAAATGCAAAGTTTGTGCTCAGAATAGACATGTTTCCAGTGTTTCACCACCATGCCAAATTTCTCACTGCTCTTGTCTTTGTCTTTATACTCACATTTCCTTTTTGTGGAGACTGGTAGACTCCAAAGAGCTTTTTCGTAAAGGTCTTTGGCTGCCTACTGCAAGCAGAGGTCCAGCTTTGTGAGTCTTAGTGGCAGTGTCGTTGATGAGCTCAGCAGGCTCCTTGGCTACTTTCTCAACGTAGGAGCTGAGTATCCATGAGTGAAGTGTGTGGAAATCAAGAGTTCTTTATGAGCATGGCAACATGCATGTTGTGTGTTCAGGCTGCTGAGCTGTGGTGTTCTTGGACGGATGTCGTTTCGTACCAGCGGCTGTCCTGTCAGGCGCTGTGAACGCCACGCGAGTGCGGGGAGTCGCTGCGTTTCCAGCCAGTCTCTCTTTCTGATCCTGTCCTCTCTGTTTCTCTCTTTCCCTCTCTCCATGGCTTGTGTGTGTACACGCGTGTCTGGTGTTAAATGTGGATGTGTGCTTCCCTCTGCTGTAGAGGGGGAGTATAACCCTTGGGAGAGAGAGCTGCAGCAAGGCCTCTGGCTTCAACGTCTCTCAGATGAAGAGGACTCGGGTACACCTAAAGGTACCCGAATACCATCTCCACTTCCATTTCCCCAAAGGAGCGGGGAATGTATTAAAGAGCAGGTCCCACTTGAAGAGTTTCTGTGTTTTATTTAATTGTGTTGCCAGCTCCCCCAAAACTGATTCAGTTGCTTTTGTTCATCTCCTGGTTCAAGTGCCATAAATCAGATCTGTCATTGCCACTGGTTTTAGGAAGGTGCCAAGTACCTCAGGGTATCTAGAAAACCTGGACAATTTGCTACTGTAATTTGCATGAACAGTGACCCCCAGGTAATAAGGAGTTTCGGATTCATTCTATACATGCAGACTGCTTGCACCTGTGCATTTTCTCAGACACATGGGACACATCAGAAGTACTGCCTTTAGACTGCTCGTGTCAGCAGATTTGCTTTTCTTGTTGTCCTCTGTGCGTGTCTGTCTGTGGGGAGAGTCTGGAAGGAAACTAATCAAGCTACAGCAATCCCTCAAGATTCTTCAAACAGTTACATAATGGTCATAAAATTAATCAGACATTCAAATCTAACTGGTTATGTCATTTTCCACGATGCATACTCTTGCAGTTTATTTTTGATAGTTGGGGTTTTTTGTAACACTTGGTCCTAATAGCTTGTTAATCCTTATTCCCTCAATGTGGTTCATTAGAGCCAGAAAACTTAAGAGGAAAATCCAAGTGCCTTCCTGCATGTAAGGGGGCATATGCAGTTGTCAAACTGCATATTTTACAGTTTATGGTTGTAATAACAGTAGCTTATCTTCCAACTTTTTTTTTCCCCAAGAGAAAAAAAAAATGGAAGAAGCGTTATAATTTTTTTGCCATTTAACTTTTTCATTATAAGAATGAGAAGTATTAGTAAGGTGGCTGAAGGGCATACCTGAAAAAGCTCCCCCTGTTGCAGTTGCTGGGGTGCTTCAGACCTGACTCCTAAGGAGCTGGTTTGCAGGTGGCTCCTTATTCCAGTAAAGTGAAAACATTGAGCCTGCCCACAGCTTATAAAGTGCTGGTGGGTGCTAGAGTGGAAATGGAGGAAAGCTACCATTCCGAATCTAAGTGCAATTAATGTTCAGCTTCCTGCAAAGCTCGGCAGGCAGTCCTGAGGAGAGGCTGTGCCAGGTGGTGTTTGAAATTCTCGAGCACTTAGACATTAAAGAAGTGTTAGGTTTGCCTCTAAGCCAAGCAGCAGCCCTCCATGCCTGGCCGTGCTGCTCATTATTTATTGGAAGAGGTGAGAGGGACAGGACAGGCTCAGACCTCTGTCCAGAGGCTTGTGGAGAAGGTAAAGGTGTGTGTGTTACAGTGGTCTAAATCCCAAAGCAATCCATTTTAGAACACGCAGATCACGTGGGACCTGCTCTTTCGAGCCTTGCCGAGTGGCTCTGTACTTCTCAGCCGCTGCTGGCACACCTAAACCTCCTAACACAGAACTTTGTGTGGCCATGCAAACGCTAACTCTACTCATCCTGGGGCCTGCATGCGAGTGCTTTGGTGCGCAGGGGGAACAGCCCAGGTTCCTGTCCCTGCAGGGTGTCCAGTGCCTCTGGCAGCCCATACAAAAACTCTCTGATGAGGCAACAGAGACATAAAGCTGCGGAATACTCGGCTACCTTGTGAATCCTGCTCTGCATTTGAGTTTGTGCCTCTGAGCCCTTTTCCCTTTTATAACCATCTGCTGATTCTGTCCTTCCTGCAGTTCCTTCTGCCTGTTTCTTCTGCAGTTTTAATGCCAAATCTCACACGTAGTCGTTCCTGAAACGGAAATCCCAAACACTTTGTCGTGTCTGGGGAAAACATGGCTGGGAGAGAGGAACTTGTTAAAATGAGACAGCAGAAAATGATGAGTGCAAGCTCTGAATGCTGCTAATGTGTCTTGTTTCCTTCAAACACTAGAGCACCATATGAAAATCTAACTGCTTTTGAGGTTCTAAACTGCTGCAACAGGGCTTTGCCCTACTCAGTGGTAATCCAGTTGTTGTGAAAATTGACTTCGTACTTTATAAAGTAAGTGGGCATTTTCCTTTCAGGTTGAGACATTTGCTTTTGAAGACCACTCCTGCAGACAGTGAACAGGTGAACACCTGCAGAACCAGTTATTTTATCATGGGTAAATGAAGCCTGAGTTACAGTCCCAGAGCAGATGGCAATAGAGACAGGGTCTATCAATTTGATACCTCAGAGTAAGTGCTCCCAAGGCAGGTGTTCTGCAGAAGTTAAACAAGCTCATCAATTGCTTTAGGTGCCCATTGTTCTCTTTGACATTCCATAAATATCTGAGCTTTGTGTAGGCAGGTAATTGAGCAGTAATGCAGTTTCTCTTAAACAGAATAATTTGTGCGACAGGAATTCCCTTCTGGGGAGCTGTTAAATCACAACCAAAATGCTGTTATCCTTCAGAAAAAAAATTCTCCCTTTGAACAAGTCAGTACAAAGGAGCTAGGAGTAAACAGAGTAGTGTTTTAGGTGCTAAAATTAGCACGTGCCCATGTGTGCGTATGCACATATACACATGGAACTCTCAGATCCTTCATGTTACTTAATTCACAAAGAAGTGTGCACCCAGCCTAGAAAGAAGTGCCTAACCCAATAGCAGGGAATGAAAAACCTTTTGTCTTGGTGCATCAATCAGATGGAGATTGTCCCTCACCTTTAACAGCAAGGCACCTTTGGCAATAATCATAATGAATGGGCTGAAGGAGCTGGAAATTTCTGCTAAATTGGTATTTACATACCCCATACTGTCGGACACCCAGAGAACGTCCTTCATTTCAGCGAAGCTTCTTGCAATAGACACGGTGTCTAATGATGTTTTTAATAGCATCCCTCTGCCTTTGGAATGGCGTTACTCAGCTTGGATGGGAAGCGTGAGGAGCGCTGTGTTGGTGTATGCGTGCACACACAATGCTGAGCTTTTTCTCTCTGTCTTGCAAACTGATCTTAGCCAATAATATTTTCTTTTCTTATTTCCTTTCCTATGATGTGCTACCTTTCCTTTCCACTGTTCTCCCATCTTTTCCTCCCCGCCCTTCATTACCCCCTGCCTGCAACCCGTTACACCACGCCCTCCTCCTGCTAGCTGGAAACCTTAGACTGCAGCAGATTGTAAATCCGGTTGATCCTCTGGAGATCCTGGCAGATGTTCACTGGACACACATCCGTGAAAAAGAGGAGGAGGAAAAAATGGTCTCAGCCTCAAAGTCCTCCACCTCCAGAGGTAATCTCCCCCAAGCCCCACACCATCAGTTCTTGGATCACGGTTGCAGCTGTTTAACTCTGTTGCTTCTGCGCCCTTCGAGAGCAGTGACTTCAGCAGGGGCAGCAGTGATTGAAAGGAACTGCTTTCAAATTGCACTGAAATTACACTTGGTAAAACATTTTGCTTTTCAGGTCAGTGTCTGTTTAGAATTGCTGCTTTCTCAGCTCCGTGACAGTGTGACTTGTGACCTATTTGTCTGCCTGCTTTGACTCCGTAGCATTTTTCCTCACCACACACGGTTTGGTGGTGCTGGCAATCAGCCCTCCGTTACTGACTGGGGATGCTAGTGGTAGTCTCGTGCTTTTTGTGGCAGCGAGGACTCTACACTTTTTAGGGAAAGCTGAGGGGCTGTGTTGTGTAGCTACTAGAGCAAAGATTGAACAGGGTCAGCTTCTGTACTGAGCATATTTCTCTGTTGCTTCTTTTTCAAGTATATAGCTGCATCTGGTGTTAGCAGGGAATGATGGGAGTCAAAGAGCTTGCAAATCTGATCAGTGGGGGTTTGCCTCCCTGTGTTTAAGATTTGACAGTAGATCTACCTCTAATGTGCAAGTTTTCAGTTACTCAAAGGAAAACTTTGGAGGGGGAAAATGCCAATAGTCTAGATCTCATGTGAGTGCCTTCCAGCAGTCCCTGCTGACCTTATTCTAGGCTATGTATCAGTGTGTCTTAAGGTAAGTATAAGTCAGAAGTGCTCTGTCTGTGGGTTTAAATAAAAGTTCACCATGCAGTTGATGAGCAGTGGTCTTCTCTCAGTCTGCAACCACGGTGACAGAATTGTAGAGGAAGTATATCTGCTGTGAGAAGGGGTGTCTTTCACAGCAAATGTGAAATTAGGTTAGAAAGTCTGGAGCTCTGCCTCGTGATACTTGATTCTCTTCTATTCCACATAATTATCTTTTCCTTACAGTTTTAGATGTTTGGTGTAGGGGTTTTTTTAATCCTGGTCTAGCTTGGTACACAATTCCAGATCAGTTTGGCTATCCTTCTATTTGCAGTTTGTAGAGTGCACTGGGATTTTCTGGTGTGAAATCAGCTCCCTGCAAATAAGAGATGAGTATTTTGTTCCCACTCCAGCCACAGAAGTAGACTGTGTCCACCTTTCTGTAACTTTCAGTGTTGCTAGAGTGGTTAATTAACGCTTAAAAAGCATTAAGTAAAAAAAGTTAACACAGTTTAAGTTTGCAACAATTGAGGTTATTTGTGCTCCTGCTTGGGGGTCTGTGTCACTTTAGTTTCCAAATTTTTGTTTTAATTTGTATTTTATAATCCTTACTTTTCTGTGGCATACTATTACAATTGCCAGCAACAGGTGATCTTTCCAAAACTGATTTTGTGATCTTTCTAAATTCCTTTAGGAGGGGAGTCAGGATATCCCTTCAGTCCCCTGAAACTGGACCAAGCTAGGAATATCCTGATTTATGATTAGCTGCTTCTATTGCTTGGTCTGTATGGTAGAGGTGTTATCAGCAATTTGGGTATTTACAAGGCTGTTGTCGATATGTGCTTGCTGTAAGTTTCCAGCCTGAGGTCAGTAGACAGATTGTTCCTGGCTGAGGAGCTGTATTCTGTGATACGAGTGCGTTGGAGAGCCCATTGGCAGCAGCAGTGATAAGGTTTGATGTGACAGCCTGGGACAGTGTCACAGTTCCCAGAAGTCCCTCTCAATCTGCTTTGGGAGCTCTTCTTCATCCGCTGGCGTGGGCCCCTGGGCAGTGCAGGTTCTGGGACACCTGGGAGCCCTCTCTCATTGCTCAGCTCTTCCTTCTCGCAGTTTCCCTCCTCTGCAGAGTTTCAAGGGGAGCACAGTAGCAGCAGCCTGCTGCTCAGATGCGGTGATCTTCTCACTGCCCCGCACGTGTTTCCTCTAACATTACAGATCCCGAAGGAAGATTAGGCCCCTGACATTTGTGTATTACCTCCATTTAATTCTCAAGCCTGGAATCGGTCGTTTGAAATTTCATCGGTTTTATTCCTGTGTTTGCTACTGAAGAATTTCCCTCTGTCGCTCTTCTGTTTTAGACGCTGACTGATGGTCTAACTTTGATTTCTTACAATTTATTGTTTTTTAAATTCAGCATCCGACCTTCCCTCCGTACGCCATGAGGCGGTACAGGCGTGGCTGGAGACGGTCCCTGGAGGTAGTTTGGTGATGTTCTATGTGTTCCAATGCACAATAACCCTGCCCGTCTCTTCTCCATGCCTTCAGCAGCTGAGCTGGTACTTTAACCCTGGAACTTACGGCCCTGTCGCTACTGCATGAGTGGACGTGGAGGGGGGGAAGGGGAGCGTGCATGTCCGCCTTGCCCAGACAGCCCCTTCTCGCATGAGCTCCACACCCATCGTAACCCCTCCGAAGGCAGGCCAAAGACAGGTTATCCTGGGTGGAACAACGGAGGAGGGATCTAGCTGAGCGCTGTGGTTTGCTTTGGAAACTGAAGGTGGGGCCAGTTTTTCTTCCCCCAACCCCTAGTCTAAAGGAACGTGGGGCTTTCTTTCAGTTGAAAGGTAAAGAGACAGAGAGTGCTTAAAGCACTTCTCTGGAGCAACTGCAAGCTGTAGATGTGGTGGTTATGTGTCTTCACTGGTTATGTGGTGAAGAAAACAGGAAAGGAGAATAAGTCAAAGCTAAGATCTTTAGGAATAGCAGTGGTTGTTGTCTCTTTTGACCTGGCATTCACGTTATTCAGGAAAGCCTCAGGAATGCTGAAGGATGGTAGAGCTCAGCTGATTTTTTTTTTTTTGCGTGGTCCTCTAAGCTCTGTTACAAACCGATGAGCCTGAAGATTCTGGGGTGACAGTGAGGGCGTACACTGTGTAAAGCTGTGAAGGTGTCTAAATCAGTGGAGCAGTCTGTGCTAGGTAGCTGATCTACAGCTGAGTTGCTTTGGCACATCAGAATAGCCAGCTTGCCTTTAAAACTTTGCTTCTGCTGCTGCTTTGGCAAGTCAGCAGTGTTTACAAGGTGTCTGCACACGATGCAGGCTGCTCACAGCTGCCAGCTAATACGAACCAAGTGCTGATCCCAGTTCCTGGCTGCCGTAGTGTGTAACTTCTGAGTTATTGTGTGACAGCTTTTGGCCTCTTGCTCCTTACCCTAACTGCATATATGTATATGCACAGTATGTGTATAATATAACCAGCCACCTGCAAGCTTTCCGTGTCCCTCAGAGTGGGATCCACCCTTGCACCAAGTTGTTACTTATCGATGCATCTGTAATCTTCCATTGAGTTTTGTGTACCAACCTATTTAAAACCTGATTTTCTCCTCTTTCTCCAACACGATCTGTGTGTCATGTCCATTCATGGTTTCTGGATCTGAAGACCCACACATACATAGTGGATTCAGATATTCTTAACATCAGTCATGTTTTTTGCAAGTTTTAATTAAGATTACTCACATTTGCTGTTACCATAAAGCCATTCCATGACGTTATCATTTCCAAAATAACATAAGCTATTGCATACCTAAGCAACAGTCAGACTGGGACATGGCTTGGTTTTGTTCACTAGATTTGTAAATGCTCCTGTGGGCAGTCCAGCCTTTGTCACATAATTCAGTTTTCCTGGGCTTGACGTCAGTAAGGGTCTGGATTTGATAATCCAGATGTAAAGGAATAGGCCAGTACATTATCACACGTGAGTGGAACTGCCTTTTCGCAGTAGCTGACAGAAAATAAACTAGTCCATACATTTGCCTGTCTGAATAATACTACAGAGCATGGAAAAAAAGAAATTCTCAGGTTGAAGGAAGAAGACAAACCATCTGCTGAAGGCTGCCTTTTGAAATAAGCAAAACCTATATTAAAAGAGAGGCTACAAGACCTCAGTTTTAGGGAGGGTTAGTTTGTTTTCAAGATTGTCTTAATTAGCAATGCAATGATATAAATAATTCCAAGAGCCACATCGTCACTAGTGAAAAACAAGGATCGGGGCCGGCTCCCTGGCTCAGGGAGGAAGGTGCCGTCCAAAATCAGGGGGCTGCATTTGGGCTGCCTATGGGAACAGCCTCTAGCCCTGCCCTGGGAGTTCAGGGTGCCTGGAGCCCTCCTCAGGAGGACAGTGGGACACACTGCACGTTGAGGCCTCGAGACTTGCGGCACTTAGGTTACTGGTACAGGTGCAATATAAATATCTCTTACCATCATTACAGACCTGTATCCTATCTGTAAAATCGGCAAATTGCTTAATAAGACGTGCTGCCTACACATTTGCAGCAGGATGTCCAACAGAGTTAAACGTCTGCGTGTTGTTGAACATGAATTGATAACTCGCTGCACGCTTTTAAAATTGTAGTTCACTGATGCTACTGTGGGGAAAAAAAACAACAACTGGAAGTGCTCGCTTTTTTAATATTTAAATTACGCTTAATGAAAATGTTTAACCAAAAAAAAAGGCAGCAAACCTGTGCACAGGTTTTTTTTAAAGTATCATCTAATAATGAAATTTATACCCCGCACTTTGGTCTTGTCTCTCCTCCTGTAATTAAATCCTGTCACAAGCAGTAGTGTCAGATGTCATAGTTTTCAGAGTCACAAATTCAAGAATCTATTCTTTATTTTGACCCAGCAAATCAAATTGTGGTCAGTAAATCAAAAAAATGTTTTGACTACGTAATTTTAATTACTTAAAAGTGTCTCAATTAATGATCTGTAACAGAAAAAAGGTTTTATATATGTCATTTTAATTACTTTAAAGTATGTCAGTTTGTGTGCTAGTCGCTTGTACAGCATATACATTTTCTTTAGACCTTATTACCAAAGACTGCTGGAGCTGCACAGAGTTAAACAGTTTCCAATTGTAATAATGGTCAACCCCATTCCTAGACTCTGTCTTTGACTTACACCCTCAAAGCCTGTTTCAATTTCAAGATGAACAGTCCTGGTTAATTGTGAGGTTTCAGTTTTGACCTAATACACACATGCTACCAAGCAGTGGTAACTGTTCTGTTGTGTTAAAGAAAAGACAAAAATCTTCCTGGTTTAACAGTAACCTTTGTTCTGGTTTGGTGTCCTCCCAGTTCTGTTCTCGTTTAATTTTTCACAACGCCTGTTGCTCAGAAAAGCCCTGGCAGCTTTCACTGCAGCTGCCTTGGAGACTCCCCAAGGACAGGCATTCCTTGATTCGCTTGAGTCTGGAAGTGTCACTTCACCATAGATGTCTCTCCAGGTGACACATTTCAGGATTTCTTGTTTTGACAGTAATTAACAAACATCTCCAGTATAAACTGTTGGTACAGTTCGATATAGAACTTTTTCACTGTGTAGTGTTTGTTTTCTTTTCTCTTTTTTTCCCCTCAATATTTGAATATGTTCTAGCGCCATGTGAGGAGGATGATGTGGAGGATGAGCTGGGCACAGAGCCTGCAGACACAGAAGGGCAGGCAGGTGAAGAGGGAGACACGGGTGCAGAGCTGGACGATGGTAGGATGCCGCTGTGCAGCCTTTAAACCTGTTGTGTGAACAGAATTGTATTGGCATTGAACACGTTGCATGAGGGTATTTAAACCTGGTCTTGTTTTCAGAGGTGTGGGAGTTTGTTTCAAATATTCGAGAGGGAGCCGGGAGTGAGGGTCAAAAAGAAAGAGAAGAACCTCAATGTCCTGGATTATGTAATGAATTTCTCATGTCCTCTCATGCCCACACATGTCTTGTGTCTGTGTTCAGTACTGATCCTGATGAATAACAGAAATAGAATTAAATTTGTGAAAGGTCCATAATACTATGTCAGAATCCTTCCCTCGCTATTGGAAAATTAACTGCATATGGCAGAAAACACTGAAAATTTTCTAGAGAACTGACAAGACAGGACTTCAATTACTGATTAACTTTGTACTAACAGTCCAATCATTTACTGCTTACATTTACTGCTTAAATGACTAATTATCACACAAAAAGAAGGAGTGAACATTTAAGTGTTCAGATTATGGAAGTGGTTAGCACCATATCAGTAGAAAGTATTATTTCCTGATGGACTTGTATCCAAGATCTCTTGGTTTCTTCCCCACCCCCTCCACGATCAGATGACATCGCATCGGATGCAGAAGCGGAGTTCCGCTTACAGCAGGGTGGTGTGCAAGGGCCAGAACTAAAAGTCTCTGAGGATGAAGAAGATGAAGAAGAAGCAGAAGATGCTTCTCGCAGTGTGACAGAAGGTAATCACTTCCTCTTCAGTGCTTGAATGATGATATTTACATTTGAGATAGTCTATACAGTGATGGAATTTAGGAGAAGAGAGTCTCATAGATTTGAACCATCTCACTACTGTCAGTGGCAAGGTCTGTGCTTGCATTAACATTTTGAGAAGAATGTTCTGAATCCATTAATTACAGCTCTGTAAAATGTGAGAATCCTTCTAACTGCTTTTTCTTGTAAAAGTTGTTACATTAAAAAGCTTGTACCATTTTGGATTTTTGTCTGTGTTCCAGATGTCCAATCTAGAATTTGTAAAAAGCCGAGAAATTTGTCACTACTTGCCGTGTGTAACATTTAAAAAAAGAAGTAGAATATTAGTGGTCTTGTGTGTTTTTGGAACATTTTTCCTTTCCCTAGATCCATGCAAGCCATCCATCCCTATCCAGCCCTCCAGTGACAGCGTTCTTCCTCTGTCTCCAGCTGCTAGCCCCAAAGCAAAACAAGCAGAGGTAAGAAAGGGAGTCTTTGACATTTTGTACTTAGCACCCGTTGTTCAATAGAAGAGTTTGTTGGATGGACTGAGGACTAACAGCAGTGGGCTCTCCTTCTTTCCTGTCTCTAATATTTATCTTGATCTTGAAATCTGACTTCATTTAGGCTTAAAACATAAGGTGTGCTGTCTTTCCTATCTTCAGAGTGTAGCGGCTCTATCACAGCCACACAAGTTTCCCATCACAAAGCCCCAGGAAGAATTGTACAGGGTATTTTAATTTCAGTGAGTTCCTATCTTCAGAGTGTAGTGGCTCTATCACAGCCACACAAGTGAATTGTACAGGGTATTTTAATTTCAGTGAGCTCCTATCTTCAGAGTGTAGTGACTCTATCACAGCCACACAAGTCCCCATCACAAAGCCCCAGGAAGAATTGTACAGGGTATTTTAATTTCAGTGAGCAGTTAACAACAGGTATACGTGATAAATGTGGGGAGCTGTAAGTAAGGTGTTTCCAGTTTAGCCTGATCTGGCTGTCTTTTATGTACCAAAAGCAGATTCTGTACAGTTGCAATTGAAAATTACAGTAGTAACCAAAGCAGTAGTTCTTTATTCCTGAGTTCAGCATAGTTCAGCTTAAGGAAGTGAGGCATGTCAGTGTTGTACTGTCGTGTTGTCAGCCCTGGGAGGCAGCTTTCAGGTGTACTGCAGTGTGTAGGAGCTGGAAGTACATGGCCCTTAAAATGTTCAGTTTAAATATTCCCTTCCAAATGTTTTGGGGGTTTTTCAGGAATTACTAAAAGATTATCTTCGGGAGTTTTGGCATAGACCAGTTTACTTTTACAGTGGGCTGAGCCTGGTTTGCTGACAGCAATTGCTGACAACATTCACTTTCTATTAAAGTTGGTTTTTTTGATGTCCGTCTAATGATTCTATCAGACGCAGTTATTGTTTAGCAGGCAGACATTAGGACAAGGCCTAAGTGCAGTTCTCAAGACCTGTGTGTTTAACGTGTCATACAAACACACAGTGGAAAGGCCTATGCTCTAATGGTCACGTGTCTGCATTCCCAAGGAAGCTGGAGCAGGAGATGCTGTTGGAAGGAGTAACACCAGAACTCAGTCAGAGGAGCCTGCTGCCAAAGGGTTAAATTGTCAAGCAATGAATTGTGCTCTTGAGAAAAAGGGCAGTCTGGATGTGAGAGAGGAAAACAAGAATTTCTCAGCTCCTTCAAGACAAGGGAATTGCAGCCTAATTTACTCTTAGCAGAGAAAGCACCCCTTGCTTTAAGAAAACACGGCTGCAGATGCTCCTCAGCAGCAAAGTGCTAAATAATTGGGAACTGGGGAGACTTGGATCAAATCTCTCAGAGATAAGGGACCACCACAATGCACACAGTTGGAGATTCAAAGGGAGAGCGAGAAAAGATAGAAATGGATTTCTGGAATTTAATTTAATGTTTTTTCTTCAAAAAATCCAATTTGCCTTGTTGTCATCTACCAAGCACAGTTTATACAATGGGGCAGAATAATGAACCACACCTGTTGAGGAATCCTAAGTGATATTCAAAGCCTGCTGATGGGCCGCCACATGTGGGTTTTTTCATATTTTGATACTTGGTTGGTTTCCTTAAAAAAAAAAAAAAAGAAATTGTATTCTCCTGTGCTCAGTGACTATTAATATTTCCCTTTTTCATTTTTTTGTAGGATGTAGAAGATCCCCTGGCTGAAGTATGCCGTGTCATAAAATCCCCAGAGCCACGCTTTTTTCCTGAGCCTTTCATTCTTGAGGAAAGACCAAAGGATGAAATTCCCAAAGACAGGAAAGTTAAGAGCCCTTTGGTGCCACCATCTCCAGTGTTGTCCCAGCCGGTTGCATCACCAGAAACCATTGCATCCCCACCAGTAGCAGAGTCTCAGCCAGGAGCACCAGCACTGGCTGCATCCCCACCATCTGCTCAAATGCCTATCTGTTCCCAGCCTTTGCCTTCTGCTGAAACATCCATTCCATCCCCAGTGGAGCCCCCGGTATGTTTCCAACCTGTCCCAGCCTTAACGTCTACTCCTTTGGCCAAACTGGCCCTTAGGGGCCAGGATGGCGAGGTGGAAAAACTGGGGAGCCCTACTACTGCAGAAGAAGCCCTGAAACGGACTAGCCTCGTGGAAGAGTTCTGGATGAAGAGCGCTGAAATCCGGAGGAGCTTAGGGCTCACCCCTGTGGACAGGAACAAACGCTCAGAGAGTAACTTCACTGTGTCTGCTCTGGAGACAACTCCTCAGAAGACTTTCAATAGCAGGAATATTTCAGGGGATGAAAGGATCCATGCTGTGAAACCCCAGCCTGCCCCAAGAAGACAGGGACTGTCCAAGTTAGAAAATGAGCAGATTTCTCTGCTCACTCCGAAGTCTCCGTCAGAAAAAGAGCTGAAGAGTTCCAGTGAAGTACGGGGAGATGTATCCAGCAGTTCTGGTCTTGGCCTTCAGGAGAGCTCATCTAACATGAGAACTATGGCTAGCCAGAGCTTCAACACTTCCGACTCGACCATGCTGACTCCTCCATCGAGCCCGCCCCCACCTCCTCCTCAGAATGAGGAACCAGCCACGCTGCGTAGGAAGAGGTACCAAGCACTCTGGCAGAATGAGGTTGAAGCCAGGTCACCTCCGACACCAGCATCAACACCTCCCGCTCCCCGACACCAGGAGCCGGCCCCTCCTGCCAAGGAGTCCCCCCCAGCCAAGAGAGACGACGTGCGGAAGTCGTTTGCAGAGAGTGTGGATGAGATTCCGTTTGCCGACGATGTAGAAGACACGTATGATGACAGGACAGAGGACTCAAGCCTTCACGAGAAGTTCTTTACACCTCCCACCAGTAGGCCAAGGCCAGAGAAACCGCATGTTTTGCCCTTGGTCAAAGAAAATGGTGGTCCACCATCGATGGAAGGAGGGGTTCACCAAAAGAAGAGAGTGTTCCCCGACATTTCTGTGGAGGCCAAGGAGCTTGCCGAAGAAAGAATGAGAGCCAGAGAGAAGTCTGTCAAGAGCCAGGTGCTACGTGATGCCATGGCCAAACAGTTGTGTAAGATGAAAGATATGGAGATGGCTGCTGCTGCTGCTGGGGCCACAAGGGCACGAAAGGCGTCTTCTATGCCCTTGAAGACCAAAGAGTTGTTTTATGAGTCTCCAAAGCATTTGGCCTTGAAATTAGCAGAGGGATCTGCACGAAAACATAATTCTGCTACTGAGAAGTTCTCTACGCCTCCTGCTGATATGGCTGGACCTGAAGGGTCTGTCAGCTCTTCAGAAGGCTCCAGTGGGAAGAGTAAGAAAAGGAGTTCCCTCTTCTCCCCTCGTAAGAACAAAAAGGAGAAGAAATCCAAAAATGATAGCAGACTTTCTGACAAATCTAGTGGTGGGACAGAGGAAGCAACAAAGCCTAGGTCATTATGGAAGTCTGTTTTCTCTGGCTATAAGAAAGACAAGAAGAAAAAGGCTGACGAGAAGTCCTGCCCAAGTACTCCCTCAAGTAATGCCACTGTGGATTCTGGCAAGCACAAAGCCTCTCCGTTGATTACAGCTGCAGGTATAACAGATGTGTGCCTCTGCACTGTGCACTTTTCCTACTTTTCCGAGGTATCCTTGAAAGTAGTTTTGGTTTGCTTTGTCATTCAGCTGCTGTGCTGAATGCTGCTGCTCCCCAGGGTCAAATGGGCAGAGCGGGGTAAGTGCTAGGGACTAGATTTGTGTGTCTGCGTATTGACAGGATCCACTGGAAAAAAATGGAACCCTAACTAAAAGCTTAACTCCCAATATGTACAAGGCACATCTATCTGGCTTATGTCTTAGATTTGAGAAACAAGCACTATTTGTTGGAATTTGTGGCATTTCATCCCTACTTTAAATCTGATCTTGATCTTTTCTTTGGCTGGTCTCTTTTCTTTCTTTCCACCTGGCTCCATGGAAGCTGAAGACTGCAGAGATGCTGTTATTCCTGTTCTCAGTGATCTGGTGGCTGTCTGCTGATCTCTGAAGGAGGGATTTTGCAGCATCCTGTACATCTTTCACATGCCCAGTAGTTGCAGGCAGAGATGTTTAACGGCATCTTGGGACACAGTAAAGTTGTTACCCATGAATGGGATTGAAAGCAAACATGTTACATTTCTCTGGCATTGTACAAACAGCCAAAATAGAGCCAGCTGCTGTCATTCCAAGTGCTGTGTCTGCCCTAAGAGCATTGATACAGTACAAAGAGAGAACCATGACCATTATTTCTAATAATGCATTTGAAGAGCATTTTGAGGAAAGTGATGCTCCCTGAGAACAGCTCAGACTCATGCTGGTCATTTTGTGGAGCAGGACTTCTTCGGTCCCCCACAGGCAAAGCAACTTACATTGATGTGAAAGGACTGCGCATTTTTGGTGCTCAATCAAACAACCTTCAACTGAGCTCTGAAGAGTTTACAGAAAGCATTGTTACCACTTCTCTGACTTCCCCTTTTTATTCCCAACTTTGCAGATTTACAGCTCCGTCAGCACCTGAGCTTCTCAGAGGACTCTGACCTCTCCAGTGATGATATTCTGGAACGCTCCTCCCAGAAATCCAAACGAGAGGTACGTAGGTGGGAAATGCATTTCAGACGGACCTAGCACCATTCAGATCACAGACACAGAGAATCACATCAGAAACTTGGATGATTAATGTTGTTGTTTTTCTCCCATGGAGCAGGTTTTCCTGTAAGTTGGCTGACTGTCCTATCTAAAATAAGATGGTTTCAGTTGTTTTCATGATTACGAGCTACTCTGCACTGTTATCATAAGAAGGATCCACTGTCTCACTGCCCCATTACTGGGCACTGAAAGGAGACGGGCTGGCCTGTAGTCGTCTGGGTATTCCTTTTTCCCCTTTTTAAAAATGGGATTTTGTTTCCCCTTTTCCAGTCAGTGGGAGCTCCACTGGACTGCCACAGCTTCTCAAATATGATGGATAGTGGCTTAGGCCCTTTCTCTGCCAGTTCCCTCAGAACTTGTGTGCCTTCAGGTGCCTTAGGTGTTCTCAAATGTGGCTTTCTCCTACACGGGCAGTTCTTCATTCTCCCAACCCCTTGTGCGACTGGGATGGTGTGGCTGGAGCCACTCGCTGGTGAAAGTCAAGGCAATAAAGTTAGAGTACTTCAGCCTTTTCCATATTTGGGATAACCGGGTTTGCAGTTTCCTTCTGGAGAGAGCCCATGTTTTCCCTAGTCTTAGTCTATAGAAGCTTTCCTTGTTGCCATTGATGTCCTTGGGCAGATTTAATTCTACCAGGGCCTTAGCTCTCCTAACCTGATCCCTGGCTGCTTGGAGAATTTCCCTGTACTCCTCCCAGGCTACCTGTCCTTGCTTCTACCCTCTGTAGACTTCCTTTTCCTGTTTGAGTTTGTCCAGGAGCCCCTTGTTCATCCACACAGACCTCCCAGCGTTTTTGCCTGGCTTCTTTGTTGAGATGCATTGTTTCTGAGGTTGGAGGAGGCAATCCCTTGAATATTAACCAGCTTTCCTGGGCCCCTCCTCTCTCCAGGGCTTTATCCCATGGCACTCTACTAAGCAGATCCATGAAGAAGCCAAAGTGTGTTCTCCTGAAGTCCAGGGTAGGGAGCTTGCTGTGCACCCTCCTTACTGGCCTAAGGATCTAGTGTAAGGATTTAGTTTAATTGCACGCATTTATATGTGGAAAATACATGGTGAAAGCAAAGTTTCAAAGCTAGTTGTTTTTAAACTATTTGATTCTATTTCAGAATGGCACTATTAATGCAAAAAACAAGGGAATAGTTTAAGGAACTGTTTAATCATGGTAATGAAGAGCCCTACTTTGGTTCCTGAGAGCCTCTAAGCTCTGCTAGACAGAGTTGGCAAGGTTTGAAGGAATAAGCAGAGATTTTATTGGCCCCACAGAACACTAAGGCTCTTCTGGTACACCAAAATGAAAACTATGTTCCGACTGTTCTTTCCTGGTGGTGCCTGGTACACATGTTAAAAAAGCTCAAGAAGAAAAGAGCATCTGGGAGGGAAATGCCACAGGCACACTGGCCTGTGCCTGCTGTCTCAAACCTGCCATCCCATGTGCACAAATCAGTCTCAGATGCCAATTGATCCTTGGCCGAGATGGCAAAGGTGTGGAAGTACTGCAAATTGAAGTGTCATATGAAATGCTTTCTAAGTATGTATAGTAGAATGAACTGGAATAGCTAATGAATTTTAAGCTGGTGGAAGAAATTGATGAACTAAATAGGAATTTCCTGTATTTACTTATCTCTCTTTTAATCTCTTTCCCTAGTTGGTCTAGATCTCATCTGAGAGGAAGATTATTTTGTTTTTATTTTATTCCCTTTTTTCTCTCCCGCTTCCATTCCCCCTTGCATGCCCTCAAGGCGTTTCATGAGAAATTCTGCATTTTCCAAGAGATGCAGAAGAATGAGGTACCTGGGGCCAGCAGAGGACAGATGCCCAATACCTGGGGTTCAGATAAGAGTTACAGAGTTACTGCTCTGCCTTGGCAGCTCCTTCCAGAGGAGGCGAGGATGCAATCACGTCCATCCTTGTTTTCAGGCTTTGGTCTGCTTTGATGGTAATTTTTTTCTATGCTGAGCCACTTAGATTTAAAATGGCTTTTGCAGAAGTAAAGATCGCATCTCTAAGCACAGGAGGGCATGATAGGTGACAGTGGCAGATGCCTGGAATCCTCAAACTGAAAATATCTCACAAATTCTTCCAAGAGTGTGGTGGTAGTGTCTCATTTTATCTCATTTGCTGTTACTGAAGTTACGTTAAGAATTTATTTGCTCAGCATCTGCCTGTTTTCTTAAGAATAGTTTTGAGAATGTATTTATTTAGAGGATATGGATCTGAAAACTTGACTTACCTCATTTTGTTGCATCCTATCCAAGGATGTAGAATATACATGCAAACACTGGAATGCCTTGCTGTCAAAAGAAATGTAACCAAACTTCGAGTCTGACCAGGCTGGGTTTGTACTAATTTGGGGCAGGAGTTGTATTTTTTAAGTTATAAACTGCCTGCTACTTATTATGGGTAAGAACTGACTTACGGTGTGCTACTTAACTTTTATGTGAACCCCTTCTCCAAACTGAAATCCTGTTCGTGCTGCTTTTTTTTGGTAATGTAGTGACCTTGCTTCCCAGACAGCCTGCTCTGTTTAGCCTGTTCTTTGTGATCAGCAGTGAATTAATTCAGTGTTGTTTAATGTGGTGTCTTTCGAGAGAAGCCTCTTGTAAAGAATTCCTAACGTAAACGCCCCGCGGGTGCTGTGTTTGTAGGTGTATGTCGCTGTGTGTGTGTTTGTCCTTGTTCCTGTGCACTTGTGGTGTTGTGCTCAGGTGTGTGTTTTACCACCACAGGTAGCTTGCTTTTTCCCTGGAGCGTGCAAACGTGCTGGTGGTGTTCTCTGGCTTCTCAGTTGTGACTGGTTTTAGTTAATTCAATGTGAGAGTGCAAAATGCTGTCTGTTGACCCAGAGTGGCACAATGCCTTCTGGACTTCATGACATGAAGGGAAATTCACCTCTCTTGTTAGCAAATAAAGCTAAGTGCTTTGCTTGCCTTACGTTTGGGTACAGGGTAGTGTAGAATGTCCTTGGCTAGCGTTAGTAGTGATTTCCCCCTCCTTTTCCTGCTCCTTTCCCCCTCCAATTTTAGCTCCTCAAGATCTTTGGAGGCTCTCCTTTTAGACAAGGAGATTCCATTACTTTAGGACACATAACCCACTCTGAGCCCATCTGGTGTTTCTTAGTTCACGAAGCAGTGAATAAGATTTATGATGTTGGTTAAATGTAAATTCTGATTTCTGTGAAATAGAGATAATTTAAAACTATGGAATAAACGCAACTCCTAGGAGAGATTGTAAATCAGAATGTAAATGGAGAGTTGTGTGACAGAATAATACATGGTTGGCTGAGCCAGTTCAAACCAAATATGCTCCAGAAATAAGCCATTATTCCAAACCTTGAGCCAGAATTTTGTACTCATACAGGTAGACGAAAGCCAAATAATTCCTCTAGAAAAAGATATTTCCAAGTTGACTGTATCTTCAAGGAGGCTGCCAAAACGAATTGCCTTCAGGAAAGTGCTAGAAGCTTGATTTTGTGGCCGGAATTTCCATTGTGCTTCATCAGTCTGGGTCACGTTCAGCATTTGCACCATTTTGTTCCATGTAAAAACCACTTTGTTTTATTACTGTGCATCTGTTTTCAATGTTGAACTGATTTTGCTTCATTTTGTACGTTTTTTTTTATTTTTCTCCCTTTGCCATTCCCCCTTTAAAGTCGATCTATGTACCACACGCCTTGGCATTCAAGAGATCATACTCGTCAAAGGTAGTGTCTCCATTCCCACTAGTTGGCCATCGTTGCATTGCATGTCCCCCTATATATTAACCCATTGAATCCATAGCTCCCCACCACGTGTGCACTAACCTCAACACTGACTGTGCATGCCTGAGATGTTAGCAGACATGGGCAGCAAATTCTTTGTAGAGGATGTCTCCCAAAAATGCATTAAGCTCCAGAACGTCTGGTTGGAATGCATGCATTTATCAGCGCACCACTGTACAGGGATGTGGATGATNGATGCATGCGTTTACCAGCGCACCACCACTGTACAGGGATGTGGATGATCTGTGAGCTTCAGAACAAATTGGTTTTCAAGGCCCTTAAATATGTTTGCATAGTCTTCTTTTTCAATACTTCGAATGTGAGTTCAGGTGAATCATCACACTTTAATCAGCAGCTTTCAAAATTGCTGAATTCGCTCAAACCTTAGTGAAATTCTGTATCAAGTTAAAATCAAGGCAGAAGTTGCTGCTTTCTGAAATTCTTACTGTCTTTACAGTCACAACAATGTTACATGGGATAGAAAGGTCATGTGCTCTGTCACTTCACCTTCTGATTTGAGTACCGTTGTGGATTTTGTGTTTTAAAAAAAGAAAGAGTAAAGTGTGAGCTTCTTGAAGCTTTAACAGTGGTGCTTGCCAATGACCTACGTACCTGAGGGATTTTTAAATAAGCTGCAATCCTACCTTAAACTCTGTTCACTGACAGCTGTCTACAGAGGTAGACTGACCAATGTGGCAGTACAATAACTAGATCAGGCAAATTCCAGGGTGGTCTGACATAACATTCTGTTCTTGAAGTTGACTGTCCAAGGAGGAGATCTCTTTCCAGAAGTGGAAGAGACATATTTACAGCAGTTCATTAAAGCTTACATACATGAACATGAGAAAAGAGCCTTTTTCTTCACTGTAGTTTACTTAGTGCAGTTGTGAAGGTTTTTTGACACTCTTAAAACTCTTTGAGAGAAAGCCTTTCTGCGCTACAATATATCCAAGCAGTGTATCTGGTAAGATCCTAAACCAAATTTTGGTAATGTTAAAAAGACATATTCTTAAACTGGTTTCACTGACAGAAAAGAAGAGGTAAAACTTTTCTATTTCTATAAACTTAGCTTTTCACCTTTTGGATGGCTTCTGGTGGTGTAATATTCTACACTAAGTCTATAATAATTTCTTAGCTTACACTGCTGTAACTGTTCATTGACACAAGCCTTTACCCTCTTTTAAAATGAAATCAAGGGCACCCCTATCAAGATGAACCCTCTCTGTGGTACTCACTGATTTATCTAAATCCATTTGGCTAAATTTATTGAGAAATGAAAATTACTGAGAATAAAAACTGATTTGATCTTTCAGAAGAGGTTTCATGTCGCAGTGGAAGGCAGGGATGGGATGTTACATAAAATCACAGCTTTGCAGCTGGCTTAAATGCTTCTTCACTCCTGATTTGATCCTGAAATTGTTGCTCACTGCACTGTGAACACCTTTGCCTACAGAAGCTTGACTTTTGACACGGCCGTGGCAAAGACAGAACACCTCCCTTCTGAGATTTTTGGAAGAGAAAATGGTCATCCCTGCCCCCGTATCTCTGAGCATGTAAATAAGAACTGCTGTTTTTCCTTCCTTCAGAGGGCCTACACAGAAGAGGAGCTGAATGCCAAGCTGACGCGGCGAGTGCAGAAAGCAGCCCGCAGACAAGCCAAGCAGGAGGAGCTCAAGAGGTTACACAGAGCTCAGGTAGCGTCTCACAAGCCTCTTGTCGTGGCACACAGTTCACTCTGTGTGAAAGCACCCTGATCCTGACATTCCTGTGAGTGTGTCAGAACAGAATCCTCTCTTTCTATGAGTGCTCCTGCTCCCTCTTTCAAGTTTCATGTCGTGCCACAGAAAAGCGAAGAATGGCTGAAACCTATCATGAGAGTTTTACAGCGAGAAAAATCATGTCCCTAGCACCCTTCTAGCTGCAGATGGATGAACCATCACGCACTGAATGGAACAGTGATACTCAGATAATACCTGATGGAGCTGCACCTAATGTTGCTTTGCTAGGTTATGTTGGTGGGTGAAGTGTTATCAAATTAACCTTTAATTACCAGAGAATCTGCTGGAAAACTGTTAACATCTTCTATAGGTGATGGGATTTGTTAAAAACTCAAGGCCAGGGCCCAGCTGACTGAATAGCATCACCTTTCAGTTCAGTGTTCAGGAAGGTGATTGGAGTTGTAGCAAATAAATGAATATCAAGGTGTTTTGCAAATTTGAGAGTTAAGATATGGGGGGCAGGATGTTGTCACCGGAATCTGTGATGCTTGCTGTTGAAGCAGTGTATTGTTGAATACAAATACTTGTTTTTGAAAAGGCAAATTTGACTGAAGTCTCTTAGTGCTGGATGTGTGCTGCAGACAGAGCGAGAGAATTGCTTTGGTGAGGTTCTGCTCCATTCTTCTCTGAACAGATTATCCAGCGGCAGTTGGAACAAGTGGAAGAGAAGCAGAGGCAACTCGAGGAGAGAGGAGTTGCTGTGGAGAAGGCCCTTCGAGGAGAAGCAGGTATCCATCACGACTTGGTTTGGTTTTCCATGTTTTCTTATCAAGTGCTTGTGCAGTAATCCATAGCTGTTTGGATTTTAGAGGCAATTGGACCATTATAGCCTAGAGACTGAGCCCGATGTGAATCCGTGCTCCCTTTTCTACTATCTTTTCGAGGCCTTGTTTTTCCTATGTTTCTTCTAATTCTGGGACTTCCCTATTGGCAGAGACTTAGTTCACTTACCTTTGCCTGATGTGTAGGAGGTAATTCTCCAGCTACTAGTAATGGCTGACTGTTCCTGCATATTACTGGATCCTACAGCTAGAAAATTGCAGCTAGGGTTTCCTAGCTGCCATTCACACAAAGCTGTCACAGTAAGACAAGCCCGTTTGTATGTTAAGGAAATAATTGTGAAACTGTGTGTGCTTTCTCTATTGTGTGGGATTATCAAGGTAGTGTCCTTACAAGGGACCATCACAGAACATCTTCCTCACTGCACAGCCCAGCACACTGGCTGCTTCCGAAAAAGTTGTGCAGAGCAGAAATGCACACGTGTACTGAAAGGTATCCGTGTCGAGCTGTTAAAAGAAATGTTGTGTGTGCTTGAAATTAAATTAAATGAGTATCATCTGATCTGGCAAGCCTATGAGTGGAGGAGTACCTGGTTCAGATAATGCTGATAGTAATATAATGATTTGGAAAAAAAATCCTCGATTTGCAAGGAGTCAAATATCCAACAGGCAAATGCAGTGTGCGTATACCTGACGAGGCCAGGGTTATGTACCTGATTACAAGGGTCAAAGTTCAGAAATGGCAACAGTGGAACAGGTGTTTGGGAAAAATGTTTGCTTGTTGCTTGAAGAGCCACATCTATGCCTCTGAAGATGGAGTTTGATTAAGCAGTGAGGGCACACCAGAGAAGAAAGTCTGTTGTGACTTCCTGCCCGTTACTACTCGGCCAGAATTAGGTATGTCTGGTGCTCCGTAAGGCTGTGCCAAAGAAGCAGCACTGAGCAGTCACCAAAGCCAATAGGTACTACAAGTGTAGTACCAACCTACAAGAACCATCTTGAGGACCTCGATATATTTATGGTCAGGCGGGCTTTTTCATTTGTGGGATCAAAAAAACAGCCTTGTGCAAACCCCTGTCTTGCAGAGCTGCCTCCTTCCCTGTGCTGTGTGCTCCTGTGTAGCCCCACGCTGTTCTCTGGCCTGCCACTTACTCCACTTACTGAACCCACCTCCATCATTTCTAATGGTTCTTTTCATTTTTCTTCTTTTCATCTGGAAGTCCAAATAATCTTGATTATTGAGCTGCTGGATGACTTCCCTGTAAGACATGCCAGCACAAGTGGGAAATCTTAGCAGCTGAGAGAATATTATTCATAATAGAGTTTACTCACTGAAGAATCATAGAATGCTTAAAACAGGTTCAGAGAGGACAGAATATGACCAAGAGTAAGAATTACAATTTTATATGGGAGATGGCAGAATTAAACCTTTGGATAAAGAGCTTCTCACTCCCAGCTCTCCCAAATGGAAGCAGTCTTAGGTGAGCTTGTGTATTTGTGAATTTCCTAGCAGAACTGTGAAGCTGTGGGTCCTGCGTTGCAAAAGGAATCTCTTTTCTTCAGGAAGTCTCTAGGGTATGCTTCGCTCTTGCAAAATGTTTCTATCAACAGCTCATATGTTATGTTTGCAGAAGCTTAACTCTGACATAAAGAATTCGCCATCCTCCATTCTTCCCCTTATTTCAGGGGATCAGCCAGAAACACATTCTGTTGGGGTGGAAAAAAAAAAGGCATGTTCTAATCTGTGTTGACTGAAACACAAGATTATAAATCAGTTCGTGCTTCACCTGTCTAGGTACTCTTTCATGGCCATAGAATCATTTAGGTTGGAAAAGACCTCTAAGATCATTAGTCCAACCATTAACCCAACACTGCCAAGCCTGCCACTAAACCATGTTCCTAAAATGCCACATCCACATGTCTTTTAAATACCTCCAGGGTGAGGATTCCGCCACTGCCCTGGGCAACCTGTTCCAGGGCTTGACAAACCTTTCCATGAAGAAATGTTTCCTAATATCCAATCAAAACCTAACTTGAGGCCATTTCCTCTTGTTGTGTTGCTTGTTATTTACGAGAAGAGACCGACCCCCACCTGGGTGCAGCCTCCTTTCAGGAAGTTGTAGAGAGCAATAAGGTTTCCCCTCAGCTTCCTCTTTTCCAGACATTTTACATGTGTTTGCAATAAAATAACTGAATTCCTTCTTTTTGAGATCTGTGGTATCACATTCCATAAAGTTAATTTCTGCCAGCAGTATCCACTAATTACTCAAGAGGGAAGGATTATTTTTCTGTCATCCTCATTGTGACCTAACAGTGATGACTTACATTCAGCAAGGACTGCTGTGTAAAGGTGTGGAGTCATGCTCTTGTCTCTGAGCAGTCCCTCCCCTAAGGAAACTATGAAAACAAAAGTTCAAAAAGGGAAAGGCAGTGTGTAAAGTGGTGTTGCCATCTAAAAAAAAAAAAAAAAAATCTCTTTGTAAGGTTGTACAAGGAGAAAAAATGGGGGAGCTTGGGAGGTGTGTCTGCTGTGCATGCACTTTGTCCACATAATTAGAGAAGGATTGCAGTGCAGCATCAAAATAATGGCTCTTCCATAGGAGCCAGTATTAACTGTTCTGGGACAATGCATTAGGCTCTGTAATGAGTGGGTTTTTCAGGTTCCCTCCCTGTAGGGAAAGGAAAAAAGCACTTATTGATCAGCATTTAAAGATGAAGTTTTGGGTAATGTTAATAGTAGTTTCTTATTACTTGAAGATCCAGACAGAAGAAACAGAATTCTGTAACTTGCAATGATTCTTTTCTTTTTCTGTTATAGAAACAGACAGACAAGACCATCTGAACTACTTCTCTATGTAGTTTATCATCTTCTAGCATATTGCCTCTTAGTCATCTTTCCTGTCTGTAAAGAATTGCAAATTTTTCTTCTGCAGAAGTCTTCCACTAATTTAATTCCTCAGATCTCTCACCCCTGGACCACTTTGCATTTTTAGGAAAAAATATTTTTCAGTTGGACTGGTAAGAACAAAAAGCAGTTCTATAGATAAGAATTCTTTACTTAGAATAATTTTGTATCTACTTTCTATCCATTTTGCATCATCCTTAATACGTTATTGGCAAGTAACTTAGAAGACTGTCAATAAATTCTTCACAGTGATGCCCTGCTGTCTTCCTGAGAGGTTACAGCTTTAGATCCTAGCAATAGATACAGGCAGCTCAATATTCTTCCCAGGAATTTCACACATTATCTGCTATTTGTCAGGTTGGAATATTTATAGGGTGATACTTGCTCTTCGACTAATCAAACTCAGAAACATTTTGAAGGTCACCATCAATCTTAACTCTCACAAAATAATTGTTCCTTCTTGGCTACCTCCTTGTCTTGTCCTTTTTTGAATTAGCTCAGCCTCAGCCATGGCACAGTTGCTCTTTTATTCTTTCAAAAGCTGAATGCTCAGTCTGACATTTCTGATTCAGAAAATCTCACAACCTATGATTACTTAATTGCCTTACTATGTTCTCTGTGATTGTCTTTGAAAATTTCAGCCTTTGATAGTTGCATTCATAGCAAGAATTGAATGGTTTGGAGGGTAAGCTCTATTTCAGGTGGCAGTGTAAGCTCTGTTTCAGGGGCAAGTTTGTCATACACAGGTGGTCTAAGCTACTGTCATCCCTTGTTTTCTTTCCCTTCCTCCTCCCTTCCTATTGCAAAATGGTGTTTTGCTACAATGGTAAAGCAGGAACTCAATGAAGAATTTTCTCAGTTTTCTGTGGTGTCCCAAGAGACACCTCGAATGAGTTAATATATGTAATACAATATTACTAATGCAACAGTACTTTGTATTATAGTGCATTCGCCTGTTTGGACATGCTAATGACTTTGATTTCCTCTGTGAATTTCTCTTTATTTCAATTATTAACATAAAAATATGTCAAATCAGAAATTTCCAGAACCTTTCTTTTATTCCCTTTAGCATAAACTTTGATAGTCATTTTTAAGAGCTTGGAAAACATCTACTGTCAGATCAATGCTGAAAAGTTTAAGGGCCACCTCTTTACATCAAATGAATCATATGCAGTGAGAAATATTGCTCTTGGTACTTCCATCTGTCTCCTCCCAACGAAACGTTCCACAGTGCTAGACTCGTGGTGCACCTGTCTCTAGCAGCTGTGGGAATGCACATCTCTGTCCTGAAAACTGCTGTGCAGTTCTTCCCTGGCGCAGAGACTGCATTAGCAGGAACACACAGTCCCATCTTCCTACGCCTGAGTGTTTGCCATTCGTGTCGGCGCTCAGTCAGTGCCTTCCACCTGTCTGCCATGCCCCATCCTCCACCCACTCACCTCCAAGAAATCAACCCTGACACCTTTCCTGCAGCTGTCCTAAGAAATTACACTGTTTCCTTCTGACATATTGCTCAGCTCCAAAGCAACAGGACTAATTCTGCTTTTCTCAGCGAGAACAGGAGAGACATCAGTGACAGGTACTGCTGCAAACACAAATAGGTGAAGTGTCTCTGTGTAAACTTCTTGATTTTTTTTCCCCCCTTGGAAGTCGTTGCCTGCCTGCTGGAAATTTTCTCTTGATCTTCCCAATATGTATGTTTGTGATATATTTGTGTGTGTGTGTACATCTATGTATATATACAGAGAAAGAGAGCCGTGTGGTGTTTGTATATATATATATATATATGTGTGTTGCCACACGTATAGCTGCCTGTCTCTTGTTTGCCCTTTTTTTGTTTCTGTGTCTTTCTCATATATTGCTTTGATTGTGTGGGGCTAGGGTGGGTATCTGACTCAATAACTCTGTCTTCACCAATTCCTTGTTGTAGACTATTGGGGAGAGTCTTATTACAGTGACCTCATCGACTTGCATCTGGGTGGTATGTATGGCTGAACCTCCTGCTGGCACTAACCCTGCTGACACTCCTCCCCACCCCTCCCTTCACCTACTTCTCCCATCCTTGGCTCACAAACAAGAAGAAACAGCCCTTGCACATGACTGATGATAGCAGAACCCCTTTTCCAGCTCACGAAGAGGAGATCCTGGCATGTTCCACAAACCATGTTTAAGGCTCCCTCTTCTATGTTTCACAGTGCTGATTTTTTCAAAATTTGCTTACTGTTTTCACTCCAGCCACCTTCCCAGCTAGCAGTGGGAGGTCATTCTGGTTTTTTGCTTCTCCTTTGAAAAGTCCAGCTCTATCACTGAAGTTTTCTTTAGGAAGGTATTTTAAGGGGGACAGCAAGAGCAAACAGCACTGTCAAGGATTAGTCATGCTATTGCCTCCGTCTTGCCCTTCTGAGGCTCGTTTTTTCCTTCCGAAAAAGCCAGAGTGTGTTGTTGATCTAACAAAATGAAAATGCTCCCTCAAGGGACTTTGAAAACATTTGCAGATGATAGAAATGTCTTCTTTCTTGTTTTGTCTTGCCATAAGGTTAGAAAAGAATCTGCTGTTAAGAGTTCTAGTCATTTTTGCTGGAATCTGCTGTTAGTTTCCAATCAGTCCAGTTTGCATCATCACACAGCTGTTACCCTTCTTGCTATGCTGTTGCTTTAATATCCCATTTAGTGCTAAACACAATTACAGTGTTTAGTTCTCATTTTCACTTAAGAATCTGGTCATCGCTCTATACCATGGTTCTGCCTTTGCTTTAATTAATGTAACTTCCTGAGTCCCTTAGTAGGTGATTAACTTTTGGGTTGCAAATGACATTTGTTTAGCATTTGCCTGTCTTGAAAATTAAAATTTCTTTTGCTAGTTTAACCACCCAAAATCTATTCTTTGGAAGTGAACGTGTCTGTCTGTCTGTCAGCAGATCCAAGAGAAAGCAAACTCTGCTCAGTTCTGCCTCGTTATCCGAGGGTCTCAGTTAGTTTATCTTTCAGACTATAAAGTTGCTTGATCTAAGCTGTATTTTTTTGAGGGACTCCATTGCAGACCAGCTCTGCAGAGGGAAAGATCCACACGCTCTAGGCCTGATCCAAACCTCATCACTGGAAGTCTTCCCCTGATTTCATTGTGTTCTGCATTTGATCCTTCAAACACAGTCTTGCCTGGGTTTTTAACTGCCGTTTTTTCTCCTGCTCCAGGGAGGCTATCCCAGATAGTATCTACCTGTACCTATCTGTTGTGAATTACTCCTGGCACAATAGACTTTTATTGAAGACCATCCACCTGAGTTAAGCCAAGTGCAAGTTTCAGAATGGAAGACTTTTCTCCTTAGCAGATCTAATTTGTTGCCCAGTTCCCCTGTTTTGCTGTGATAGTCCTCTGCTAGTCCTGTGCTTCATTCACTGTTCAGTCCCCTCTGGCATTCTTTCCTGGGGTATCTCCTGCAGAGAGACTTTGAAACCCTCTTCATGGTTTTATCCACCAGGGCTGGCCCATACTCATATAGGAGCTGTAAAAGGGTTGATGCTGAATTACACTTAACAGACCCTTATCCCTGTTTAATGCTGTCTCCACTCCACCGCTCCCTCCTCCTTCCTCTGCTCCTAATGCCTCTTTAGAGACAGCGATCCCGTCAAAATCACTAATAGTGGCTTTAAGAAAAGCAAAGTAATCTTCACTTAAAGGGACACTGTCACTTAAAAAAATTCGTTGTTTCGGAAAATCTTAATTGGAAATGGAATTTACTGTCTATCTGTTTTGTGTGTTGGCTTTTCCATTTCTCTGAGCTCAGTCATCTCAGAGTGGTCATTTTTGAACAAGCTGCTTTTATTTATACGGTGACTCAGTCACTTGGGCTTCCAACAGTCAGAGACAGTATTCACAGTTTTTTAAAAACACTTGATACCTCTTAAAACTCTATCAAATTTCTGCTCATCTCAAAAATACTGTGTTCAAAACAAATTTTAAAAAACCTGTATTGGGCAGTATCCCTTTAAATGCAGTGAGCCAATATAGCCTGGAGTATGTGGCTTTGTAGTATTATTTTGTTGCCTCTGTACTTTGCTTTATATTTGCTTTTGGGGCTGCCAGAACACTTTTGCCAGAGGGGATACATTGCTCTGGTGATACTTGTCACCACAAGTGGCAGATACAGAGCTCAGATCCTAGATTAACATGTCTGCGCAGGATGCTGCATCTGGGTGGAGTGCCATTAAAATCCCTGGGGGTTCTGCTGAGCACTGCAGGCAGCTCGGATGCTGCACAGTTAATTATTCTATTGGCAGCCCGTGTCTCTGAGGCATGGGCATGACTCCAGTCATGCTGGCATAGAATATCAACAAAAATTGTAAAGTACTTTGGAAAGTTACCTGTCAACTGGTCATATTTAGTTGTTACAGATTGTGCAACAACTTCTGCAAGGGGAGGGGTAACTTCTGACATCCTGGTCAGCTTCCAGTGTGTAGGATTACAGATTGCTATCTTAACTAGCTCCATTGCTCTGCTCAGATGTCATAATCCTCTCTTCCTGTTCTGAAATGTTTTGTACCGTTGCTGTAACGCAGATGTTTCATTTCACGCTACAGATGGCCACATTTCAATTCTGAGTAATTATTCCTGTGTGTATATTGTATGTGTGGTGTTGTTAAAAGGACATTACAAAGGTCACAAAGGCAACTGAAATTAAGACTTTATATTATATTGATACATCAACAGATTTATAACCTTCAGATCCACCACGGAGAGCTGTCTCATGTCCTTATGGAATAATTGGTAGCAATGCTAGGTTGTCATCTTCTGGGTAGATCCTTATGGAGAGGAAATGGGATACAATCAGTGGGTTTTATAGATGTTTGTTGGTAGCTGTGGAATAGTGAGACTTGAAAATATGGATTCTGAGCCAGACAGTGGAAGGATGCAGTGGTCTGGTGGATATATACTCTTTGTCCTTTTATTCCCTCTTTTGAGACAGTCCTTGTCCTGATCCTGTCTTATTTCATCCAGAGCTCCTTACCCCACTTCCATTTTCATTCTCAGTCCCAGTTTCTCCTTCTCAGGCATTTAATTTTAATCCTGCCTTCTTGACAAAGAAATCCTAGCATTTTACCCTTCAGACCTCCTGTATCTCTCCACTAGCTACTCCTGCTCTGGTCTTCCCACTGACACAGTCTCCACAGTCTAAATCCCAGCCTTTGGACTTCTTCCAAAATTTTTGGGCTCTGCTCCCTCTTCTGCCCAGCATTATTTGTCTGTAAATTTTAGATCCTGCCTTCTTTTCAAATCTGCCTTCTCCTTTCATCCCTTTCCCTTCTTTCCCTCTCCTTTGTCTGTTTTCCATTAGTCACCTTGCCTCCTCAGTCCCAGCCTCAGTTCCTCCTAACCCGCTGGCTCCTTGTCCCAATTTGCTCCCTGTCTGCCTCTGGAAAGTACCTCCATGGTTTCCTCTGTGTTCAAGTGAGCAGCTTCCTTTGCCTTGCACCCAGCAGGGAATCATCCAATAAACAGCCACACACTCCCATCTTGCTTTGTTCTTGGCTGGAGTATGCCAAGAGAGGCAAGAAGGATGCGGGGGAGAGAGCTGGTACTTTTGATAGTGTTCATTTCAGACACATGTTCTCCCTTCTTGACAAGAGCCTTATGAACATCAGGTAAACAAGGCAGGGAAATGCAATTGTTTTTGGTTTTTTATTAAAATCTTTGTACTCTGTTTAAAGCACACTCTACAACAACTTCACTTTTTTGTAACTTATTAAAAATATTTGACCTTACTACATCCTTTAAAGTCTTGCAGGTCTAACTCTGCAAGGCTGGAGTCTGATATATTCAAGTGGGATCAGTCCTAATTCTTGTGATTGGCAAACACAGCTCTCCTGGAAGGGGAGTGGAGTTGTAAGATAAACATTGTTTTCGCAGTCTGCAGCTGTTTTTGACGCTGAAGTGAATTGCTAACTTGTTTTCTTTGCTGTAAATTCTGAGCAGGAAAGAGCACTTGATAAGCAGAACTTGTTAAGTACCAGTACTTGTTAGGCAATTGCCATTTACCTGCTTCTTTCTGCACACAAAAACGACAGTCTTGGGAGACAGGGACTGTATTCATTCCGATTGCATTCTGAAGTGCCTCAAGGTGTAGTAGAAGCAGAAGTCTTCTGTGGAGTCATTTGTGTGTGTGTTCTGCTCCAACTATTTTTCCTTCCCTTCCCTGCTTTCCCCCACCGCCTTCTGCTGGATAAATAAAAGTGGTTCAGTTTTCATGACAATCCAGTGGTCTGTGAGTTTCCCCCAGGTTTCTTCTAGTGACTGTGCTTTTTAGAGGCTATTGGGTTTGACCCAAATTTGATAAAGCATTATTTCAGACACGCTGAGTGATGTGCTCGTGGGACATTTGTCAGAATCCTTGCTCTCAGCCTGCAGTTCTGTGGATGCTATTCTCTAAGAGTTGGCTTTCTGTATCCTCGGTTTTTAACAACACTGCTGTTGAACAACTTCACCAAATAGTAAAGTTGGAATGCTATCTTTTTCGGTACTTGGATTTCTGGCCATAACCTGATTTTTTTTAAAAGGGTAGAAAAGAGGACATTTATTGTGATCAGTGCAGTTTGACTTACTGATCTCTTTTGGACTGATCCATATTTTAAGCACTGATTTAAAATTAGAGCTCTTAGTATTCCTGAGAAATGAAGGATGAAGTTTGTTAGTAGAATAAATTTCCAAAGTGTCATGCTTTTAGCTCGTGAGGGCGAGTGCCACATCATGATTCAGTAGAACTGAGACTGGCCTTGGAGCTGGATTTCCTGGCCAATGTTGCTGTTTTCCAAACCATCAACAATATAGAAATCAAAGTCTTTGGATGCAAAGCTTGCAGAGGATGTGATCCCACTTGGTCCGTGGTGTATCCGTTCAAGTAAATGTAACTTGCAATGACTCACCACTTCTCAGAAATCTTCACAGCTCTCATATCAAAAAACAAGGGCAAATAGAGAAGGGGGTCAGTGTGAGCTGTAGCTTGGGGATAATGGGGTCTGCCACCCCAAACTTTGTGCTGTGCTTTCTTCATCCTGATTGATCGTTTTGACCACTGTGCTTCTGATTGTGAAGAAGTGTTCTGGAGCTAGAGAGCAAAAGGACAAAACCACTCTGAAGAATTGCTCTTTAATCAACAGGTAAATAAAGATTAGAAAAGAATGCAACAGTCCTGTTTGTAACTTCTGTCACAAAGAACAATGTACAGTGAAAGTGAAGGTATATTTTCCTAGTGGCTATACAATTTCTGGTCCTTGTTTTGAAGATGCTTTGAAGCTATGGTATTTATTCTTGACCTGGCTCTTGATTTCCTCACTGTAGCAAAGTCTGCATTCTCTCAAGATTGTGTGACAAACTGTGACAAACAAGGTCATTCTTGTGGCTTTTTGACACAGAAGCAAGGTAATTCCAGCCACTTTATTGATGGGATGTGTCTGATGTGCAAGGCAGAGCTTCTGCCTCTCGAGAATGCTCAGTGTGCTCAGGAACCGGGGCACGCTCCTTTCCTTAACGAGCTGCAGCTCCTGCCTCCAAACCATGCTCTGGCTTGCCAGCAGCTCGAGCTGCTGAGCTCTGCTGCCAAGGCTTGACACACAGGAAGAGTTGGCCTGTGGCATTAAAAGCAACAACTCGTGACTAACTCAGTCTGTTGGCAGCTTTATCCTTCTGGTGAAAAAAAAATGGTATTTTTCTGTCCAGAAGCTATAGCCACACCTTGGACTCTTGCTGGCAGCACAGAGGGAACCTAAGAAGGGAATGGCCACAGAAATGGTTCTTCTCTTGCCCCTCAGCTCCTTCCAAACAAACTGCTTCAGCGGGTGTTGCCGCTGCCAGCAGCACTCTTTCCATGTTGTGGATGAAGACCTGTGTCAGTATATTTTTGGTGGTGAAGGAGACTTAAACAGAAAAGGGGGTAGGTTTGTTGAGGTTTTTTTAATTTACACAACAAATGGGTTTTTCTCTATCTGGCTCCACATCCAGAAAAATTGTCTTGCAGTGATGATGCTATTTTACATTTAATGAGACTAGGAAGTGGTGATTTCTCTTCTCTAAACAATGCAATAATAATAATAATAAAAATACTATTTACTGTAGGATTAGTAATGGCTTTCAGAGCAATAAGCCATGAAATAAGCTTTAAGACAACCACGGGAAGTAAGTTTTCAGGTTGCACTTTGTTCTTGCTGATAAGGACCTCCAATACATAAGGAAGACTTTCTAAAGCCTTGCTAATCATCCTACTTTGGACAGAAGTTGTTTCCAAAGCATTGTAATAATCCTAACTTGTATTCACTGTTGTAATTAACTATAATTTACATCTAGGGTAGCTGGAAAGGATCTTAATTGCAAAGGTTATGTTTATTATCTTACTGAAAAAACATGTTGACTTTTCTAGTAGCAGGACTAGTGTAGATAGCATGGACTTTGTAACTTGATTCAAGGACAAATTTTCTTTAGACAAGAGTGGGAAGATAACTAAGAGCGAGGGAGGAAAATACAATTGTGTGGAGTGAGCTCCGTAGTTGTCAGGTGCTGTGTGATCCCTGGGGCTTTTTACTGGAGATCAAAGATGGGATCCTCTCCTAGTATCAGACCCCTTGCTCACTGATGACAAAAGCTAGTAGTCTGTGGCCATTTCACAATGAGATGAATGACATTTTCACATACTGGGTATTTATTTTCAGCTCAAATATGGAAAACTGGAAGTTCCTCACCAAGTCTCTATGTCCGTGGCTTGAAATTTATCAAATCCCCCACCCCCCCATTCTGAATGAAATCTCAAACCCTGAAAGAAGTGAATTTTTCCATACAGTTAAGTCTCCATCTCCTGACCACCCTCAAAATAGTGGTTAGACCAAGTTAGAGTATTAAAGCTTATATAGAAGAATTAATTTTGAATAAGATAGGATGGGAAATAAAAAATATTTAACAAGTATCATGCACTAAATGCTCTTTGTGTGGAAGCATATTCTTCACCTTACCTTTGTGGTTTGGGGTTTTTCCTGTTTGTTTTTGCTTTTGTAACTTAATCTGTGAAATGACAGTTGTAGGAAAAAAGCCTTAGTATTTTTATATTTTAAATGAAGCAGTTGGAAAATTCAGAACAACTGTGGTTAATGTTCTGGTACTGTCTCAACTATTGTTGGTACAATGCTTTATTTGTAACTGTCCTATGGCCAGCTGTGGCACCTCTCCTAATGTTGCCCCTTCCTGCTTCCAGTACAGAGGTTTCTTCTTCTGAGAAAGCCGTGCCGCTCAGTCACGGGCTTTGAAGCTGGTGTGCTCTCCCTCTTGCTCCAGTGTGTCCTCCATGTGCTGGTCTAGTTCTGTGATGGTCCCTTCTAAAGCCTTCCCAGTTCACTGGTACTCTAATTTTGTAGAGCTTTCTCTGAACCACAAACATCAAACTCTGCTGACTTCTCCATAATGAGTGTTATCCTTACCATACTGCCGTTGTGGAGTTTATGCCTTTTCCCAACACAGAAATGCCTCCTCTTTATAAATGCAGTTGTGCCCTGAGCCCAGTGAGTGTTCCATTCTGGTAGCTCTGACGTTTCAGAGTTCATCATCTCCCTGGTGCATGCTCTCCTCTAACTATTGGCGACATTGGTTACTGCCTACTGTTTATCTCTGTAATGTTAAGTACAGCTGAAAAGCAAAGTCTTGGTGTTAAAACAGCTGAACCTTTTGAGAGATGAGAAATGTTTGTCCTTCACTGGCTGATGGAGAAGATGATAAAGATTCAGTAAGTCACCGACTAACAGGACTTGTAAGCTTTAAAATGCTTTGTGGAATGAGAACGTCAAGGGAGAGCTTCAAATTTACTGGTTGAATTCACAAAGTCCTCAGTTGGTCACTGCCCCTGCAGACCTCGATGTGAATCACTTGATCCCTGTAAAAGCCATTTCCCCCTAAGCACACCAATCCAGGGGGGTACAGTGTACTCACCATACTTGACACAGCAGATCCTGGCAGGCTGGTTCCATGGTAATCAGATTCTCCCTGTGATGTTCCCTGTCTGAAGACATTCTATTCCATTACAAAGGACACTTTTACCATCAGTGGATGCTGCCACGGTGATAAGAGCATGGTCCTGATAGAGCTTAAGGTAGGGTGGCTGCTTACAGCTGGTGTCTTATGCATGCAGGCGAGACTTACTGTAACCCTGCTTGAAATGCGACATTTATCAGAAGTTAAATATATGTCTCTACTCGTGCTGACATCTGGGTCACAAACCTTTCGGTTAAAGACCTTGCTACTGAGAACTGTACATTAGGAAAAGTGCAGTACAGTAACCTCCTGCCTGGTATTTGTACAGCTCAGTAAGAGTTCACCAGTACCTCGGTCTACCTCTTACCTGTTATCTGTGCTTATTAGGGACATTATTCATCTGTAGACTGTATCCCTTGTTTCTGCTTCTCCATTTCTTGTATTTTTTCTTTTCTTTTCTTCTTGTGTTTCCTTTCTTTCTCACTCTTATGCTTTTTGTCCTTTGCTTGTCTTTTATTTCACCCCTTTCCTCCTCTTCCGTTCCACTTCCAACTTCCTCTTCCTCTCCTGCCTCTTCCTCTTCCTCGTTTGGTCCTATTGAAGTTGAGCCCAATGCCGGGACACCACGTCGTAGACCTCTCTCCTTCTGCCCTTGCTGTGCCCATGAAGGTAACGTAACCTCACGCACCCCCTGTCCTCCCTGCCCACAGCTGGGTTGTCATAGCAGCACTAGTCAGCTAGCGGCCACAAGGCCCCCCAGCCCTTTTCTTGCTGTGTCCCCAAACCAACCTTGTCTGTAGCTACCTGGTAAGCAGCTTCTCTGAGCCTGTGGCAAGCTGTTAAAGGTACAGTATCCCTTTTGCCAGTCCCCGCTGTGCAAGAGAAGGTGCAGTGACTGGGAGGGACAATGGGCAGCAGCTGTGGGACCAGAAGCGTCACACCCAAAAGTTTCTGTTTTCATTTGGTGGCTTCAATTTCTCTATTCCTCCTGAAAGATGTTTGGAAGGTGGGATAAGGGATGACAATCTGTTTCCTTAAACACGGCCTTTTAATTAGCATATAGGGATGAAAGGAATACTGTGTCTTTATAAGGACTGATTTGAAAAACATCCTTGAACTTTAAAAACCAAGAGACCTTAAGTTAGACTAGTTTTCCCTCATCTGTCTTGCTGAGCGCATTCTTTAACTACCCCAAATGGAGTTTGCCATAGAGTGTCCATTGCCAAGGCATGGGGAAGGGGTTGTTTATGTGTGTTCATGGTGTAATTTTGCTAACCACTTATCTGCTTTCCATGGTGCTCCCTCACATCAGTCGTCAGTGCTCCCTTTCCAATCCTCCCATTATTCCTCTACTCATTGGCTGTTTAAAAATACTTACGTATTCCATAGGTCAGTAGCGTTGTGTTTTTGGCTTTTTCTTAGAGGCATTTGTTTTCTATACATCCTGGCATTGGAAAGGAAGGGGAGACTTCCCAGTGTTTTCATGGCGCCACAGCACTGGACATCTGCATGTACAGTCTCCCTCTCCTGTCGCCACGTGGGCATATTGTGCAGAGATGCTCAGAAAGGAATGCTTGGAACTGAGCAACACACTGGTATAAAGTCCACGGAGCCGAGGGCTCTTAGGGTGGTACAGCCGGGGCTGGTATCCCCCGAGGGGCTGGTATGACACGTCTTCAAAGGCAGGTGAAAGGCAGCCCAAGCTGCAGCTCACTAGGAGTTGTAGGCTCTCCCTTGTGTAGCTGCAGGGCAGCGCTTCTCTGACGTACCGAGGATGAGGCAGGGCACGGGTGTGAAGTAAGTAGCCATTAATGTGGTATTTGTGATGTGTCTGTGTCACAGAGCTTGAACAGTAAGCTTGCTCCTTGATTATTTCAGCATTAGATGGACTATTTGAGAGCTTTTGTTCTTGATGTAGAATCCATAAGAACAAACAGAGACAGGGATGTTAGCTGCCTTGGGATGCCTAGGTTACGTGCAGTGCGAGCTGATGGGATGCAGCAATCCAAAAGTGCTGTTGAGCTTGATTTGAAGCCTTGCTCCTGCTTCTACTTCCACACAGGCAGGATCATTGCTACTGGCCTTGATGGGGTCTGATGTAAATCACAGCATTCATATGCAGGTGGTTCAGTGTGGAATAAGTGGCCCAGACCATGAGCTTGCCAGGAGGAGCCTCCTTGGTAAGTTCTTGTGTTTGATAAATATCAACAGAAGGCTTTGGAACAGCATTCTGCATTTATTCCACATGACTCCTGACAGACACAAGACTCTTCAGTGAGGTATTGAGTAAGTTTAGGAGCTCGTTCTAAAATAAAAGGGCCAGCTGAGAGTTCTGTACTAGGTGGTCAAGGCCCAAGGTTTCTTTATTCTGCTTTCATATTAGCAAATGTGTCTGGGGGTTCTTCTTCTTTTTAGCACTGGTATGCAGTACAGTAGAATTAGTTTCTGTGTTCACTGTGCAGGGGGATCTTCAAGATGAATAGATATGTGTGGCTAGGAGGAGCAGTCAGAAAAGATTTACTTAACTGTTGAAAAAAGAAGGGACAAGATGTTACTTTTGCCTAGTAAAAGAAAAACTTGAGGATATGCAATTGAAGAAAATAAAACACATGGAATAGCAATTGAATCCTTTTCTGATGAGCATATGTTTAAGCAGCTGGCATGAGCATCTATAAAACTCTTCTAATGAAAGGAAAAGTTAAATACTTACAGAAGTAGGGGCTTTCTGCAGTAAAAGTGAGGAAGAAACAACTAATCACAAGAATATCGGAAACAAAAAAAAAACAGGCTCCAAAGAGAAGAGAATCCTTTTGGAGGGGACTTCCACTCAACTGTGTGCTGTAGGCAAACTGAATGGACCCGGCTTGGGAGTGCTCTGGCAGCATCTTGCTCGGCTTTCTTTGCACATTTTGCCCCATTGTTGTTTTTGCAGTTTGGGCTTGTAAGGATTGCAGGGCATTACCTGAAAATTTACCCAGTTTCTTTCTTGGCAGGCATGGGTAAGAAGGATGACCCCAAGCTGATGCAGGAGTGGTTCAAGCTGGTGCAGGAGAAGAATGCCTTGGTTCGCTACGAGTCTGAACTGATGATATTGTGAGTGAATGTGGAAAAAATGGGCATTTTGTCATAGTAGTGGAAGATCTGTCAGTATTGTCATCCCTGTAAGGCCAGGAGGTCCGCAGCCTCTTAGGGTGATCCGTGGCTGAGACAGGAATCCAAGTGCATTTCAGAAGAGTGGTAGAAGGAGTAATAGTGGTATGAGATGAAAGTTTCAAATATTTGTGCACATGCAGAAGTACAGGTATGTGAGCCCTTCCCGTGCTGTTCTTGTATAAAACACATCCTGTTTATGCAAGTGTTTTCGAGCTATGCAGAGATAATGTGTGACTCCTTCTGGTTTTGGTAAAATTGGCTTCTAAGCATAGCCAAAAGTACTGAATTCAGTCACCTTTGCCAAGTGGCCCTCTTTTGTGCCTGTAGTGGAACCTCAGTGCCTTTTGTGGGCTCAGATGGAAAAGCTGTTTTCCTGTTAATGAAATTGGGAGTTTTTTTCTGTTCCTATTGTGCAAATTTACTGAAATTCATTTCGGAGTGTGTCAGCTCTCCTCAGCAATGTGGAAGCTGATGGCCTTAGTGGCAGAAAAGTCCCAAGGTGGTGTTTGCAATGGCCTGACATGTCCTTAAGTAGTAAGCAATTTGTTAATAAGTAACTTTGGTTTTAGAGTGGGACGTAGCAGGGGATACACGGAGGTATTGCAGATTTATTTGCTCTTTGACTCTGCTCTATTTTTAGTTCACTCCACTTTTGGCATTGCACTTCCTAGCTGAAAGCAAAGAACCTGAAATGCTAAAAGTGCAATGAAGTCTTTTAAAAATACAGTTATGTATCTTAAGTTATATAAGAGTTGTTCCAAACCAGATCGGTAAAATGCACAGCAGATACCTAGAGAGGGAGCAGAAACTAAGAATGAATATGAAGCAATGTATGCAGTATTTTAATAAACCTGGATTTCTGCTCTTTCCCTTTCAGTGCTCGGGAGCTAGAACTGGAAGACAGGCAGAGTCGACTGCAGCAGGAACTCCGTGAGAGGATGGCAGTAGAAGGTGAGAGCAAAAGGGAATATTTCATGGATTGTATGTGTGTATTTCTAGCCTTGTGGATACTGACAGCTTTTGATATCTCTGTAGATCATCTGAAGACAGATGAGGAGCTCTCAGAGGAGAAGAGGATCCTGAATGAAATGCTTGAAGTAGTGGAGCAGAGAGATTCTCTTGTGGCTCTCCTTGAGGAGCAGCGGCTTCGAGAAAAAGAAGAAGACAAGGACCTGGAAGCAGTCATGCTTTCCAAAGGTTTCAGCTTGAACTGGTCCTGAGTTTAACACATTTACCTCTGCTGGTCTGTGTTGTCCAGTTGGCCTACCCTGAGTTTGCCAGAATTACATGGCTAGGAAGATGTTGAAGGGGAAACCTCCGAAGGGTCCAACAGCATGCAGGGATTTGGTTTGAAGTACTCAGAAGCCTTTTGATAAGTGTGTTGGTTCCAGAAGCTTAAGTTTTACATGTCTGCAAGCCAAGTTGAAGAAATGAGTTGAGACTGTGGAGTCTCCTTGAGGTCCTGTACGATGGACCGTATTTTTGTGTGTGTGGTAGGAGGGAGGGGGTAACAATCCATGTGTGGGGAAGGAGGTTAAGGGAAGAAGTACCCTTAACTACAGTGGATTTAAGGCAGTCCATTCCTTTCCCATTTTTACTACACCAGTTCTAATAAAAGGGAGGGAAGTGGCAACCCTCCCTGAAAAACCACAGCAGCCTGTAGCAGTGGAGTCCGCTGTCCGAGAGAGCTCCAGAAGCCCAGGGCAACACCTTCTTTGCTTTAGTCTTCCTCCCCACCAAAGAAACCTGCAGATGATCCTTATGCATGGATATGAAGAAATACAAGACAGAGAAGAAACTGCTATGTGTGATGGAACTCTCTGCCTCTTGATTTTTGGAGAGAAGTGGGCATCAGTGGACTCTTTCCCTACCTTAGCCTCCTAAATCTTCTTGTGGGGAACAAGGGGAGCAGAAGAGAGAGGGAAGATGCCCATCTGCTTTGCTACACACTGGAGAGACAGCTACTGCTGGCCTTAGTCTTCATGGCCACAGCTCAGAGGCTGGTGGGCTTCCTTGTTCTGTTTTTATTGTGACTGTTTTGACACTGGAAAATACTGCTGTGGGACAGTGGTAAGTGTGTGCTGGGGCAGGGGTGTTCCCAGGCAGCATTCCCTGGTTATTAAGCCCCTAAAAGGGAGAAGCCCTTAAGTGACCGAACCACCATTAAGACTTTTCAGTGGTGTTTTTTTTTGTTTTTTTTTTTCCTCTGTATTTTGTTTTTGCACATTGGAAACGAAGCTTAAGACCTGCCTGGGCCCTCAGTCACTTTGACCCTTTTATGTCAATTAACTTATTTTTTTAATACTTGAAAGAAGATTCATTTTTGTATCTTTTAGGAAAAAAATGGACGAGTGATGGGTGTGTGTGCCTGCTGCATCCTACAACTTCCACTTCAAAATTACTGGACGTTGTTACCTGTGGCTATTTATTAGTGTTCTTATTAATAATTTGATTGCTACACATATTTGATTGTGGAGGGAGTGTTTTAACTCTGTCAGAGAAAGACACTACTGCGGATTGGTCCCTGCTTCACGGCAAGGGCAGCCTTTATGTACCCATGGATGCATCCTGCCCTAGCAGTTTTACTCTATGAAAAAATCCTGTGCACTCATGGAGTTTAAGAATCTATTTGTGTTCTTAGCGTCCTTTTTGCCCACATCCCAGATTCTCTCTTTTGGACTAACAAACCTATATTTATTTAAATTTTACATTTTTATAACAAGAAAGCCAAAACTGTGAGGTAGAACTATTCCATATGACTCTTTCTCACTGAAAGAGGAGATCCTCACACTCCTGAGATGCAGTTAGAGGGATTTCCATGAAAACAAAAATAGCACATTTCCTGCTGCATCTACTGGAAGAAGCTCCTTTTTGGCCCAGTTAGTGAATCTGCTGCTTTTCAGCCAGGAGGGTCCTGACCGTACCCACACGATAACCGATGAGCAGGATATGCACTGAGCAGCTCAGCACCATTCCCTGTTGGAAAGACTCCCTGGGCAAACCGTGTCCTTAACCTATCCTGCAGAGCTGAAACAGCACCGTGCACTGGGGATGCGTCCCATCCTTCACACGACGTGTTCAGAGGGTTTCTCTCCTTGGGATGCTGACTATGTTCTTTTCCTGTTAAAGAAGTACTAAGCCTGCTTGCTGACGTCTTTGAGAACGTGTCCCATTCCCGAGCACATTTGTACAGCGTACGGACTCTTCCAGCTTGAATTGACACTGCCGGTGCAAGGTACCCCAGGAGGGCTGAACATCCTTCAGTCTTTTGCCCCGGCACAGAAGTTTCCATGGTTTCTTGCTGTTGGCTCTCTACCTCCTTCAGAGGGGTCTTCTGTAGGCCAAGGTCTATGATTTGAGTTCACCTCTGACTTGGGAGAATACCCCAGGCTGAGGGAGAATGGGTAGGAGTGTCCACGGGGACTCCAAGCAGTGCTGGTTGCTAACTGTGGAAACACGTGTTTTCCACCTGCAGTGTTCTCCCTTTTATTTCCCCTAGTGTTTTATGCTAAGGCATTGCAAATGAAATCCAGATACTCGTGAAACCGAGCAGAGAGGCAGCTGCAGTGCTACTTCATAACTGTGCATGTTAGCAAGTGGTACCTGCCATACCAGCATCCCGGAGTGTTGGCTTTATCAACAGGATGTCCAACAAACAGAATTCCCCTCGTTTGCCGGTGCAGGGGCCTGCTGCCCGAGTCGAACTGGCAGTGGTAGTTGACATAGTCTGCATTTGAGGGGCCAGTGGAAGCTGGAGCGCAGGAGGGAAGAAAGACAGAAAGTTTACTGTAAATTGTCTTGTGCAGAGAATTGACCTCAGTCCATTTTGTAGTGCACTGGGTATATGGACCACATCTAACCTGTGACAAAAGGTCATTGAATGTGAGCTGGAGAACAGAAAAAAGTCCTGAGGAAAAAACACCAGATGGTTCCTTTTCCCTTTCATGCTGGGGCACGTTGGCCAGATCTTTGCAATGCTGAAGAGTGAGATCACTTGAGGGTGTAATACCTTATTGCACAGAAAACCCACATATGCTAACCCTAAACTCTTTTGGGCTGTGCTAAAGGCCTCCAGCAGCGAGAATGAAAACGAAGAGCTAACATCGCGCACACAAATTGATTAAAAATACACAAAAGGGAATGTTAAAAGGCCTTTTTATATCAAAATGGTTGTAAAAGGCACAACTTGTATTTACTGTTCAGTTGCACTTTAAGAATATGACTTGCATATCAGATAGTGGGTTTTTTTACTCTCTGAATATTTTTAATTCAAATTTTGTATTAAAGCTGAAGAAGGCTCTTGTGAGCACAAGATTCCTTATTTGTATCCGAATCCAAGCAGGATGTTCTAGCTCTTGGCGCTGCCCGCGTGGGCAGCAGCAGTGACTCAGCCGCGTGCATTCGATGACGTGTGCCCATTTCACGCGCGAGGAGAGCAGAGACCCTCAGCTCCCGAGATGTGGGCACGCCAGGGTGGCCGTCCCCAGGTGACACGGTCCTTACCCGGGGCTGGCCGCTTCGTCCCGGCAGCAGGTGGCAAGAGAGCCGAGCTTGGAAGCTGCCCCGTGTTCGTTTTGAAATGGGCACGCTGAGGATGGGGCAAGTGCTTCAGCCCCGTACGGGGAAGGGAAGGGAAGGGAATACCAGCTCCTGGGAGGAAACACCCAGGAGGCCAATGGAGATGGGGGAGTGAGGACTGCCAGAACAACTAATCTGCTGTTTTCACAGTACCATTTTTTTAAAAAAAACTGTTCTGTTCCTTTTAACCATATTCTCATTAAAAGTCATGACTGGCTGTAAAATTCTGAGCTTCAGAGAACTAATGTGTGGGGAGGTGACGAGACATTTCAGCTCCAACTTTCAGACATATTCCTTCTTTCAGTTAACCAATACCCCCTGGTCTCACTAGGGCATGTTATAAACTGCATTGCTGAACATATTTTAGAGCAAACCGCAAGTTTTAAAAGTCTGTCCTTCTCTCTCCGTCTCTGCATTTTCTGTAAATATTTGTTTGTATGTAAAGGCACCAGTGGATCCTTGGGCTTCCCCCACGGTCAAGAATCTGAGTTTTGTGCAATGCCTAGGCCTCTGTTAGAACACGGTGCTTGCATAGAGCTAGTCACCACATTTGTGTGCACTCTGGTGGGTTTTAATATTTTTATACATCCTAATCCTGAACGTTATGAAGTATTCTAAGTGGTCTAGACAGCATGATCTAGAGCAGCCGGCAGTTCCCTTTTGTGAGCAGCTACACCTTGTTTGGTTAACATTCTTCTAAAATGAGTTTCCCATTAAGCGTTTACACCACACACCAGTGGATGAGAGAGGTGTTGCATTGTAAAATCTCCCGTGTACAAACTGAAAAGCTGCAATGGGAATTTCTGTTGTCACTGTCTGCAAGAAAGAGAGCTCTAAAGCGTACTAAAAACCAGCCTGTATATAGTTCACGGAGAAAGAGAGCGCTGGCTGTTGACCTTTGCAAAATAACAGAGATGAGAAGCTTTCCAAAAGTTCCAGCTTTTGGATTGTTCAAGTAGTGCTTGGCAGGTACTAGGCAGGGTAGCAGGCAGATGAGGATGTCACTGAAAGCAGGTGTGAAGGGGAGGATGCCATGTTCTGATGGCATTGCAGTAATTTAAATACTCTGTACCTGTGGGTGCATGCGTGTGTGTGTGAAGTCTAATCCAGGCAAAGGGAGTTGCTTTGGCATCTGCCCTTTTGTATGAAAGTGAACTCTGATATTCAGATCGTTCAAGGCTTTTACGGTTGGCATGTATGGAGCGTTAAGAGAAGAGTGAATACCCTACCTGTACAAAACCAACTCTGTTCCAGCCTGTTTTCTTCTATTTGGTTGTGTTTTATCGTTTGTTTTTATGCACACTTGCTTCATTGGTGTTGAGATTTTAGCACCTCAGATGGCCAACTGAACTAAAAAAAAAATAAAGTCATTAATTATTTTTTCTTTTTTGTTGGTGGCGTTATCGTTTCTTTCCTCTGTCATCACTCCCTCGGTTGATGATTGATGAGGACAGGAGAGGAGGTGATCTAGAGATAAATCTGGGTGTTAAAGGGCTTGGCTTCAATTTCCCTTCTGCTGGCTCACTCTCAGCCATTCTGAATTACCTGATGCAAAGAAATCAGTGATACACCCCCAGTACATGTATATATTCTACACTGTTTCTTCAGATTCTCAGTGAAGAGAAGTTACAGTAAAACAGCTAAGAATGGAGGAAGGTAATATAAATTGGACTGTAGAAACTAGGATTTCATTTCTGTAGCTGAAGCTCACTTCCTCAGCCTGAACATCTGATGCTGGTGTAGCAGCATTCAGTAAAATAATGGGAGAATTACATGAATGCCTCTGTGCTGTCTTTTTTTTAATTTTTTTTTTTTTTTAAAGAAGCAGAAGTTTCACACAGGATGCTGGGGGAAATCCCAGCCGGGGAAATCCCAAACAATGTGTTTCGTTTTCTTGCCCGCTCAACCATTTTCAAAACAAAGGATAAACCCCGGTGTTCCTATGGTGGTGTGATTAAAGGAAACCTATTACTGCAGCAGGAGGGATGACAGGCCTCGGATTTCCCCTCGCCTGCAGGCTGTGCTGCAGGTGGCAGGAGTGACAGCGCTTGCTGCCTCGTTTGTGCAGCTCAGTAAGGCAGCAGCTCCTTGAGTACGTTTCAAACCTTACAATTCTTCCTGTTCTTTTGGTCTCTTGCTCCCAAATAGGAGTGGGAATAAAAATAGTTGTGGGAGAAAGCTGTGGTTCCCCAGGGGTGAGGGAGCTCTCTGCTGTCAAAAGGCCAGTCCAGAAGGATTTCTCACTTGATGCCAAAAGAAAAATGAATGTCTGGAAAGCGACTGCTGGACTCTGGGACACAGGAGGTTGGCTTGCATGCACAGCTTAGGAGACCAGTCTTGCAACGCTGCATCGTGGCTTTTACTGCAAACTGTTAGTCCTCAATTTCAATTAGGAGCAAAGACATTCTGCTTTTTTTATAAACTGTGGATGGAACAACGGGTCTAGGGAGGACTTTATCTGTTGCTTGCTTGGGCAAAGACCTGTGCTCCTGCACAGATTAGCTATGCATGTCTAAGAAATTACACCAGAAAAAGACCCTGTAACAAGTAAACCCTGCCCCAGGAGCCCAGCCTGGCGGCTGCTGCTGTTTTCCTTTTCCTTTGATAATGAAAGTAGCCTTTGGAAGCCTCTGACCCTTGCCTCAGGTGGTATTCCACGCCCACGAAGCTGCCTCACCCACCCTGTGTCATTCCCCTTGGCGCAGAACCACGAGCCCTCCCCAGCTCTCTGCCTTCCGGGCGAGGAACAGCACGGGAGTTACCGAGGTGGGAGGGTGACGTTCCCTGGGCTCTCGGGAGCACTGGAGGAAGGATGTCAGCGGGTTCACTAAGAAGCGTGCAGAGCCTCTTTCTGGCAGCAGCAGATATATATTATCTTACACAGCCCTCCTGGCTGTACTCGGCCTGGCTAAAAACAATGAATGTAACTCGTCAGGGAAAAATAGCTAAGGGAAAGTCAGGCCTACAACTCCCCGCTATTCTGGCTTCCCTCATGTTTTAGAGGGTTTTTTTGAAAAGTCCTCACCATCAGTGCTGTGACAGCAACTAGCAATTGCATTTTTAAGTCCCACATATTGGAGAATGCAAACCTAAACCCGTAAGGATTCTACCTGGCCACACATCTGTTAAGAATTCCAGCAGGTCCTGAGTGTATCTTCCTGCTTTAAATCCTAAGCATCAGCAGCAATGGGGCAGTTACCAGAAAAACGATCCTATGGGTGGAAACGGGTGAAAGCAACAGTGCTGGCATGTGGGTGCATCTCCTCCTGGAGAGCCACAGGGAAGAAGGGGGCCTCAGCTTCATTTTATAGATATTACTTGAGGGATGTGATGAAGAGTTGCCTCCTTCCTTAGTCTGCATCCTTTTACACAGCACTCAAAATAAGAAACAAAAAGACACCCCGCTCCAGAAACCACCTCCGGAGAAAGTGTTATTTTGCCTTGGTATCTTGGGAACAGTGTGAATGCCTGTGAACACCAGGAAAGTGGATAAACTAGTCTTTCCTAATCTGCTGAGTGTGTGGTGTTTTTCTGCATGTCTCAGGTGCTGGAATCACGTGGCTTTCTGTAAGCAAAAGATAACATCTCTTTTTTATTATTCACTTTTTCGATACAAATATATAATCCATATTACTCAGATACCAGAAACTGATCAAAAAAACTCCGCAGCGATTTCTCAAAGGAAAGAAATACACTTTGGGCAGAAGGGAGACAGAGGGGCAGTGCTGACTTGGCAAGACAAAGCTAAAACAGTTTGAGGAAACAGAAACTTCTCTTCAGTTCCTTGAAATCATCATACTTGCGTGTCATTTTCTTCCTCCTAACACCATTCCCAGCGGAAAGCCACCCGGTGGGTTGACCAGCATGACTCAAACCGGAATCAGGATTGGTTCAGTCTGTTTTGCAGAATCCCAGGAACTTTAAAAAGCATTGTAAGGTCAGGCACCCTTGGCACACTCTGGGGGGGCAATCCAAAGCCTGAGCGTGGCACCGGCACTGTGACTGGGCGTGCTAGGAAGAAAAGTGTGACAGGAAGGACACCTGTACTGGACACCAGGTAAGCATTGCCCTAAAAAGAGCTATGTTGAAGCGTAAGGCTGTATTAAATAGGAATTAGTGGAAGTAGGACTGTACTTGAGGTTGTAGCAAGGTGGGGGGCTGGCCTCTTCTCCCAGGCAACAAGTGACAGAATGAGAGCACAAAGTTTTAAACTGCACCGGGGACACCAGGTAAGCATTGCCCTAAAAAGAGCTATGTTGAAGCGTAAGGCTGTATTAAATAGGAATTTGTTGAAGTAGGACTGTATTGCTGTACTTGAGGTTGTAGCAAGGTGGGGGCTGGCCTCTTCTTCCAGGCAACAAGTGACAGAATGAGAGCACAAAGTTTTAAACTGCACCGGGGACACCAGGTAAGCATTGCCCTAAAAAGAGCTATGTTGAAGCGTAAGGCTGTATTAAATAGAAATTTGTTGAAGTAGGACTGTATTGCTGTACTTGAGGTTTTACAAGGTGGGGGTTGGCCTCTTCTCCCAGGCAACAAGTGACAGAATGAGAGCACAAAGTCTTAAACTGCACCAGGGGAGGTTTGGCTTGGACATGGGAGCAATTTCTTCACAGAAAGGTGATTAGACATTGGAAAGGGCTGCCCAGGGAGGTGGTGGTGCCCTGGAGGTGTTTAAGGAAGGCCTGGATGTGGCACTCAGTGCCATGGTCTGGTTGACATGGTAGTGTTTGCTCACAGGTTGGAGTCGATGATCTCAGAGGTCTTTTCCAACCGAACTGGTGATTTTAAGCCCATAAAACGACCTTAAACGAAAATTGGCATTAATTTGGCAGGCAGCGGCTGCAGATGGGGAGTGAGGAGCCTTTGGCCAAGCAGCACCAGGTTGGGACCCGTCAGAATTCCAGAACGAGGATGGCTGTGGGGAGGGCTGTGCCGAGGCGCGGGCGGCTCCCGGGGCAATTCCCGGGGCGATCCCCGAGCCCTCAGGCGCTGGGCCCGCGCGGCCGTTGGGCCGGGCCCGCGGCGGGCGCGTGCCGCGCGTTCCCGCCCGCTCCTGGGGCGGGGCCGGCTCGGCGCTCAAATACCCAGCGAGGCGGGGGGGCCGTGGCCGCCCGGCGCTGCAGCTCCGCGGTCCCGCAGCCGCGGTCCCGGTGAGTGTTGCCTGTAGCTCCACTGGGTGCGGTTCGGCGAGGGCACCGCGTTGGGAGGGAAGCTCGCGGCTTGAGCTTGGGCGGCGTCCCGGGCGCACCTCGAGACTCGGTGCGGCGCGGGCCCGCCCGGGAAGTGCCCGTGGTCGGGGCGGGTGGGTGGTGAAGTGTGCGCGTTCTGCTTGCTCTTACGGAAGCTCCTCTGCCTCCCGGCCGATCTCCCGGTTCCTTTCTGCCCGCCGAATCCGGCCTTGCCTTTCAGCGGTGCGGTTGTTCCTTCCTTTGCTGTTTCCTGCTCGTCCCTTCTCGCCTGTGCTGGGAGTGACCCCTCCGCTCCGCCACCGACTCCGGCCCCTCCGCTGCTTCCCCCGGCGGGATCGAGCCACTCCACGCCTCCCCCTTGTCCCCGCTTCTGTCGCGAACCGGTCTCCCCTCCCGCTCAGGTGATATTTCATAAAACCACAAAAAGTTCTCCCTTGCCTTCGGACTACGTGGTAAAGTGAAGCGTCTCGCCCTTAGTTTGTGGTGAGTTGTCAGACAGGAGCGATATTGGCCGGGCAGGGGAGAGGAAGGGGTTAATCCTGGAGTGGCGAGTCCGGAGGGACCCGCGCTTGACTCAGCCCGCTCGCAACAGAGGGATGTGGGAGTGGCAGCTCCAGCGAGAAAGCAAGGCAAGGAAGGATTTCTAATAATAGCGCTCACATTTTTAGGAAGAGCAGGTGATTGATACAGATGAGTCAATTCAGCCGGAGCTTTTGTCCTCGCTCCTTGCCTTCCCCAAAGCTGTAGGTGTCTGCGGCTGCCTGTTGAGGTGGTGAGCGCCTTTGGCTGCCCCTTTGTTTCCTCTGAGCAGCGCTCCCATTCCCGTGACACAGGGACCTGTTGGACTCAGGGTGAGAGGAGGCTGGGTAGTGCATGAAGTGGAAGGGAAGGGAGTGAGCAGCTGCCCTTCCTTAGAAGGGTGTTTCTGTAAGTTTTGTGCTCTGGTGGTGGTCTCTGTACCTTGGAGTGGCTCTGAAACGGGTGGCTTTGGCAGAAGGGAGAGGATGTTCTTGCCTTCTTTTAAATGATAATATTTTGTAGCTTTAACTAAGAAAAAAGAAAGTACAGTGCCTCAGAGTTATTTAAATCACCGAAGTCTTAATTCAGAAAGTCAATACTTATTTCAGAAGTGGTGAACTTTTCTTTATGTCTCTTGGGGTATCTGGGCCAAAATCTTGTCGTGGGATACTTGTTATCTTTTCCAAACGGTTAAAATGTTTGGTGGCGGAAGGAGAAAAGTGGTTCCCCAACAGGAAATTATTTTTGACGTTTTTGTTTTGGTTTGGTTTTTTTGGTAAAGGACTTTTTGCAAAAGTCCACCCGTGGGGAAGAGTGGTTTTTGTTCTGTTATAACTCTTTGTCACTAATCAGACTGAAACCGTTTTCACCTGCCTGTGGAAGCATAACGTCTTAAAAGGTGTTATTTAAAAAGAAGGGGTTTTCTGTGTGGTTTTTTTTTTCCTTTGCAACCTGTTTGCATGAGTTTAGTGCTGTTCAGTGTGTTCTTTAGGATAACTTTGCAACACCTATCACTGGAGATCTCCTCTGTGCCGCTGGTGTTACACAGAAACACTGGGGAATGCATTGTGTAAAAAGTAGCATTCTAACACTGTTATTTGCTTGGATTTCTGCAACTTGTCTCTTCCCATTTTTTTGTCTTCCTTTGTCTCTTGTCTATCTTTACAGGTAACTGGCAAGGCTTAGGGACGTGCCGAGGCAAAACACTTCCACTGTGCATGTGCAGAGTGTAGCAGGTGGTTGTAAACCTTGTGGATAGGCTGCCCTGTACCAAGAAAGGTTGGTGTAAAAAACCTCCCCTTCTGATTTGTCAGCGCCTTCTTGTTTGCATCTGGTGACATTTACTGAATTTAGGAAGAAAAAATGTGACCGATTTTTGGTTAGGTGGTTTTGTTGGGTTCCTGCACTGCCAATGTCTTGAAACCAGAGTGGGCCAGCAAAACTGTGAGTGTGGCTCAGTTTCTCACTGTGCACAGGCAGCAGAACAATGTGCAGCACTCCACCAGGGCTGCCCTTGCAATCCTGGAGTCTGTGCTCCTGGGATTTGGGCATGCCTGCACCCACAACCAGGACACTACACCTCTGGGTAATGTGAAGGCCTTGCGAAGGTGCTCAGTGTGGCTTTTTATTTCTGTTAGATCCTGAACCAGTAAGAACTGTGATATATAATTAGGGAATTATATGGGGGGAGGATGTATTCACTGAACGCTCTCACCTGAGGTCGTTTGTGCCATGTTTCCCTATGTTTTGTTTTTCCTGTGTAACAGGATGACAGGAGTCATCCACACTCAGCAGGAGTCTGAGGAGCTGACAGATCAAACAGATTTTTTTTTTTTTTTTAGTAGAATGAAAACGTTTAGAGTAGAAGCAGGCAGACACATAAATCTAGTGACTGTCACCTTTGGAGACTTTCCTGGAGCAGCCTGATGCTTGGAAGTCATCAGATGGGGGAGAAGGGACTGTCTGTAATAACTCTGAACAGGTTTCTGTGCCTGGTGCAAGAGCTGCTGGTGTGACTGTGGAGGAGCAGCCTCGAGGTGTTGGTTCCTTGATAAAGCAGCTCCTTTGGCCTCTGGCTATGAAGTCCCCAGCAGGAAGGAGTCTGTGGTTTCTCTGCTGAGGGGAATTGTGTGCAGATGGGCAGGTTTCATTTTCACTGCTTAGCAGTTCCTACATGAGTGAAAGAGCAGAATTTACTATCAATTTTGGGTTGGCTTTTTGTTTGTTTGTTTTTTCTCAAGGAGCCTTCTTTTTTTTTTCTCTGCATGCTATGGCTTTTTGTCTGTGTCAGATCAGAGTTTTGGGTATCTGTGTGCTGTGCAAAGCCAAGTACATGTGAGTATTTCTAATTAGTGAATGGAGCTCTTGTGGCTTAGCCAAAGGTCCAATACTCTTGGAAGTCTGAGCTCCTTTTAGTTTTGGATGGCTTTCTCTGGGGTTGGAGGAGGTTGCAGGGGGCTGAGTTCAGCTTTAATTAAAGCTTATTATTATGATTACAATATGTGCATAGGTGGTCCCTTCCTCAGAGATTTTACAAATCTGATTTTTTTTACCCAGACAAGATAAGAAGAATATAGGGAGAGGAGGGGTAAAATGTAGAAAGAAATGTTGAGTCCCACAGTGTCCAGTGTCATTCTTTAGGTTTGGTAGCAATCCGTTAAGCTTCTGTGATTGCCTTGATTTGTACCAGATGTCTGTAGTGAATCATGTCCTGACATCCTGCTGTTACCCCATCTATACTGGAAAGAGAACAGGACTCTCTTGAGCTGCCAGGGGTGTGCATTAGGCACCTCCTTGCACCTGGAGGAGATGGCAGGGATTGCCTTCTGGCTGCCTTTGGAAGCAGTTGCTCATTGTAGAGCTCAGGGCTGTGTTGATGTCTCACATCCTTCTTGGCAACAGCTGCTCCCCTTGAGTAGCCCCATGGCTGGGAGCGTTGTTAGCACTGCCTTGGGCACGTGCTAACTTCTGCTCTTGATCCAGTCTGCTGCTTTCCCTGTCTCTTTGCACCCTAATGGCACTGCTTGGAGGTGCTTCTTGGCCCTCGTGGGTTTTGGCTGGACTGGCTTTGCTGGCAAACATGAGGGAAGGGCTGTACCCCATCATTCTTTATGGGGATTCTGCTTTTTCTCCCCTGAGAGGACAGTGTCACTGTGGCTTTAAGCTCTGCCTGCTTCAGTACCTTGCTCCCCACTTTCCTTTAAACTCTCAGAACTTTTGTTCAGCTTCACTGAGGTATGAGCGGGGGAATTGGACTGTGTGTGCAATCATGGCACACGTGGATGTTGGATTTTTGTTTAAACGTCTGCAAACCTTCTCTATTTGCTGGTAAAATTCTGTGACTGTGACCTTTGGCCAGTTTGTAGTGCTTTTACTGCTATATCTAAAGTGGGCCGTGCAGGGGACTCGCGTACATTTCGGGGCTCTTCCCTTCATCTCATTAAAAAGACAAATACGTTCCTTGGTAGGGGGTGTTTCTGGTAGTTTGGTGTAACTGCTGTAATGCCTTTAGATTGACAGCCACACAAACCAAATCCACTTAGATCAGTGGTCAGTTTGTAGTGCTTTTACTGCTGTTTATAGAATGGGCAATACTCAGGTCTCTCAAACAATTTTGGGCTATTTCCTTCATCTCCTTTAAAGGACAAATACGTTCCTTGGTAAGTGTTGCTTCTGGTAGTTTGGTGTAATTGCTGTAATGCCTTTAGATTGACAGCCACACAAACCAAATCCACTTAGATCAGTGGTCAGTTTGTAGTGCTTTTACTGCTGTTTATAGAATGGGCAATACTCAGGTCTCTCAAACAATTTTGGGCTATTTCCTTCATCTCCTTTAAAGGACAAATACGTTCCTTGGTAAGTGTTGCTTCTGGTAGTTTGGTGTAATTGCTGTAATGCCTTTAGATTGACAGCCACACAAACCAAATCCACTTAGATCAGTGGTCAGTTTGTAGTGCTTTTACTGCTGTTTATAGAATGGGCAATACTCAGGTCTCTCAAACAATTTTGGGCTATTTCCTTCATCTCCTTTAAAGGACAAATACGTTCCTTGGTAAGTGTTGCTTCTGGTAGTTTGGTGTAATTGCTGTAATGCCTTTAGATTGACAGCCACACAAAACAAATCCACTTAGATCAGCAGTTGCTGTATTTTGGGTTTGTATGCTCTTCCTGTGTTGCAACATCAACCTGTTCCTCCTAAGGTAGAACTGAAAGTGAAATGGTTTTGTTTACATACACAGTCATGTGTCTTCTCCTAGAAAAAAAAGGCACTTTTTCACTGTGCTTGTAGACCTACTGCTAAGAGAGCCCGTAGGTGTTGAGTGGAAGAAGCAACGTGCTGAGGCATTTCCTGTTTGCCTGGCACTAGGAAATGTGTACTCCTGGAGGCACCTATTTGCAATTTTCCTGTCACGGTTCCCAAACGGCTCCTGCAGTGTTTCTTTGTGAGGGAGTATTTTCTTAGCTCTGTATTGTTGTGAAAGTTGTTTAAAAGAGACAATGCTTTCTTTTACGCTCACGGTGTATGAGGTGCTGCTGTCAAACGGCTTAGATCAGGGTTATGAATGCTGCTTTGAGTTACCATCATTTTTGGCTGCCTGCTTTAATGCACAACTTTCTCTTTAAGGTTCTTGAGGATTTCTGGGCTCCTATCATAAGAGTTTCCTTCAAGGTTATCTTGATTTCTTTTTTTTTTTTCTTTTTGTACTGGCCTCATCAGTTTAACTGACATGGTGGGAATGGAGGTTGGAGTGCAGCACAGTGAGAGAAGGAAATCAAAGGATCTGTGTCAGACTTTCCTTTTGGGAATCGTCTCTGGCTGTCTGTGCTGGTGGCACAGTTGTTTCATAAAAGCGAGGAGTGTAGGAGATGTTTACAACTCTGATACACTTGATGTTTAGGAGAATGGGGAGCCTGTTTAAAATTCACTTTCATGTTTTGGAAAAGCTGTCAAATATTGATACAGGGTAGTGGATGCTTTCAGAGCACATGAGCGTGCAGCTGTGAAGATTTATCTTTGTACCCCTTCCTCTAGAAATGCTTTGCGTCTTTTTATGATGAATGTTCAGAGTCTGAGAGGGTGAGCAGGCTCCACTGAAGTCATTCTGGAGAGTACCAGCTGTGAGAATTCCCTTGACAGTAAATTGTCCAGTGCACTGAATTGTTGCTTTAGTAGCTCCTTGAGTGCCATCCGGGCTGTTGCATCAGCACCCTTGTTTTACCTAAGCAGGGAGCTCCCAAAAATGCTGAAGTGTTGTTTTTTGGACATGTAATTTCTGATGGGCCACTCTGATCCAGTATTTAAACTTCACACTGAAGCATCTTTATAGCTTCTGTTTATACCAGAAAGCAGTACAGATATTCCTGGTGCTTACCAGTCTAGAAAGGGAGTTCTTGTCTATTCATATGGCCTGAAGGTAACCAAAGGCAGAGGGAATGCTGCTGTTAGGGGCCACCTGTGTCCATAAAGCTGTCTTTTTGAATTCTTTTTTTAATTACTTCTGACCGGTTTCTTGCTTTGCTTATCTAACTTGCCAGTCAGGCAAAGGAAAGACAGATTTACATTCCTCTTTACCCTTGGTATCAGCTGTGAAATGCATCTAAGTTGCAAAACGACGTGGCATTCCTGATTTTCTGACTGCTGGGTGGTCTGTGCTCACGCTGGCACAGAACAGCGGTATGTGTTAAAACTAAAACAAGGAGGATTCTCTTGTCCTGTAGGTGGCATGGCAGTTCTTGCATCCGGTCCCACTTTCTGTGGTCTCATGGCTGGCAGAGCCTGTCCAAGAGGCACCTGTGCCTATCAGAGCACTGTTGCCAAGCGCTGAGACTGTGTCTGCTGCAGGAACTGAGCACTTTGTGACTGCTCTAGTGTAAAAGTAGCTTTGCAAGGGTCCAGTGCCCATGGCCCAGCTGGGCCATGCTCTACATCCAGAAGCAAGTCTTGCATGTCTCTGGTTGGACACTGTCACTTGTACATCACCTGTGATGGCTGGAGTTTGTCCCAGTGCTGCCAGCTCTGTCTGTTTGTGCTTCCTTGGTAATGTCGAAACACTGGAACTGTGATTCCTCAGTCCTTCCTGCTTTGCCATCATTTCCGAGAGGCAAACGCCAGAACTGCTTACACATGCACTGTGCCATTATAGCAGGGGTCTGTTGCAGCTGCTGGCCTGAAATAGTCAGATTTTGAACAGGAAGCTACCCCTTTAAAGACCAGCAGTCTTGTGTGATAGTGATGATGGTGCTTTTTCGTCAGGGTTTGCTCTGCTCCCTCCAGCCAGGTGCTGAGGAAAGGTAGAAGTATTTCCCTAACCTTACCGAGGAGGTGAACTGCAGGGCAGGCTTACCTGGCTGGAGTTCCTTTGCGCAACACCAAGGGGGAAAATTCAGCTCAGTGCCAGATCCAAGAAAGTGCCTGCACTCCAAGATCCAAGTCATGCCCTTGCCTCTTAGGCGTGGCTGTGCCCAAACCATGGAGATGTGGAAATTCTGTCTGGGTCCAGCTGTAATTAGCTGAATTCGAATTCCAGCTGCAGGCTTCCTGCTGACTCAGTTTAAGCTCAGCCGTGTCTGTAGACTGGCTGCTGAAGAATAAAGTGTTGTCGTGCTGCGTCTGTCACTGATCTGATACAGAAACCGCACTGATGAAAAGTTCCTGCCTACCTGTTTTTGAAGAGCATTAGTAATATTTCAGTGCTCCTTCTTACTCATTCATGCACTGTGTGGGGGCTGGTCACCAGAACTTTTGAGCCAAATGAGAAGAGTGATTGGTGAGGAATTTGGATGTTTTTCTTCCTAAGAAGTCAAAGTACTGCCCCGATAACCAGAAGATTGCTGCAATTCGTGTCATCGTGAAATGGCAGAAGACCTTCAGGAACTTACATAGGTTTCTATCAAAAAGGCCAACTGACACCTTCTTTTTAGAATTGTCTCTAATAGAGTTTTCCTTCCAAAGAGGAAGATAAACCCCCTTTAAACAAATTGTGCAATGTATTTCTAAGCCAAAATACACAGCTGAGAGTGCTTGGTGTCCAGGCTGAGGTGGTAATTCTGTACTAAAGCAGCATAAAGAAGCAAAGGTAAAAATGCCCCAGCTGAGGCAGTAGTTAAGTATTGAGCATGTTTCAGTGTACTTTTGCGTCAAAGGTATGAGGAGTAAACGGCTTTGTGTTGGTGATGGGTTTTGTTTTCCCTTGCTGGAGTGATTGGTAGTGGCATTATTTGCATCCTAAAGAAGGATGCGATCTGAAGCTGAAAGGAAGGGAAACAAAAGCTGAAAACCTCAAGCAATCGGCTGTCGATGATGTCGTGCTTAGGAGTATCAGGGAGAGGTTGTCCTGGTTGGATTTTAAGTAGTCTCGTGATTGCTGACAAACAGGGCATCTTTCCCAAGAGCCAAGCAAATAAACTGCAAGTGACTGGGGGAGGAGGTGTGTCCTGCTCTGGGCCACTGAGCTGCTGGCATCTCCGAGTATGCTCCTCACGGCTTGTCAGCTTTGCCAGTTCCAGAATGAGCTCTTGGTGTTGTATCCTCCCTCAGAGGCAGATGGGTGGAAAATACCCTTAGTTTGGAAGCAGTGTTCCCTGTGGTGGGGAAAGTCCTGAGACTCTCCAAGCCAATAGCTTTGATATTAACCAGATGTACCAAACCATCACTTTAGTTTCACGGTTTGTGTATGTGCATCCATTCATGCCCAGAGGGTCTTGTTGAGCCCATCCTTCACCTTGCAAAGTCTCTGTTCTCCTGCTACCCTGCTTCTCTTTCCAAAGCCTAGAAAGAAATTCTGCTTTAGGAGTGAGTCTCAAATGAGGCATAATCTTGGGGCATTCTAAACATTGTTACAGGCTGGGAAATCCTTTGCAGAGTAAGAAGCGATAGGGACAGGTTTTCTGTGTTTTCCTATTTGCTCACCTCAGCACTGTTGGTTTTGCACACCAAGACGACACCTTCCCTGGGCTGTTTAGTTCCTGTTGGGTTTATGGGCTGGAAGTGGAGCATTGCAGAGCGATGGGGCTTTCTTTGGTGACTCTGGGCTCTGTGATGTGGTATTTGCTTGCACTCTCATGGTTTGCAATGCTGCAGACAACGGTGGCACAGATCAGAATAGCCTCAAGTAGGGAACTTCCTAAGTCTCTGATGCTGTTTCTTTGCTTTCCAGTAGTGACTGGGTATGTAAAGTAGTTGTGCCTGTGGCAGGTTCTCATGAAGACAGTGAAATTGAGTGGTTATGGCTTGATATGTGAATTTAAAATGTCAGGAGATATCAAATACTTGATTTCCCTGCCTGTAAAATGATGCCGTGCTGTGTAAAAAGCTCCATAGCTCAGCAGTGAAACATGTGCCTGCAAGACAGGTAAGTGCTGCCAGGTCCAGGAAGGGACAAATAGGCACTGTTTTATTTCCTCCAGTAATGATGTCATCCTGTCTGCCACACCCAAAGTTCTTGCCTTTCAACTGGGAAAAGTAAAAAGTTCTTACCACACAGTGCAAGCAATGCTCAGGTTGGAAGTTTTTGACTTCACAGTGACTGATGGTTTATTTTGGTTTCTGCTTTGGACACTTATTTGGACACTTATTTGAGACATAAACATCTTGCCAGCTCACGCAATAGGTCCGTTGATAGCGTCACTGTCTGGTGTTTGTATGGGAGGTGTCTCAGAACCCAGATAGGGTATTAAAGGAGTCCGTCCTACAGGCCTGTGGCTTCCCTGCTGAAGAGAGTGTTTTCCTAACCAGAAAGTGTCTGCTAGAGCTGAGAATAGTAACTCCCAGGCAGAGCTGTGAAGAGAGGTGAAGAATCTGAGGGGAAGTGATGGTAAGCAGAGGCACTGCTTGTGGGGTGGCTTCTTTTCTGAGCTGTCCTGAAGATGTAGCACAAGCGTGGAGATGAAAACTGATTTGTAGGGTGGCTTAGCACTGTTGCTGCAGGGATTCTGGGACCTGCTGCTGTTATGGCAGCCCTGAGAGCTGCTGGGAGTTCCCCCCCGCAGGTAACCACAGGCTCCTGGCCAATTCTTGCTGCCCTGCAGGGAGCTGCTGCTGACAGGCCTGCAGTGCCTGGAGACCAGCAGAACCCCACCCTGGGTGTAGTGCAGGTGACACCTCGCATGCTTTGCAGCTGCACTCTTTGCATGTGTAGCTCCTTATCCTGGGAAGATAAATGCAGGCTTGCAGTGCTCGCCCTTGCCATACACAGTGTGTGACAGGGAGGGCTTCACACAGTATGTGACAGGGAGGACTTCGGCTGGTCTCTCCAGCACAAGGGCCAGTGCTTCCTCTTTCCCCGAGGTGGCATGGCACCATCACCAAGGGCTGTGGCAGCAGTGTAATCCAGCGTATGAGGCTTTTCCTTTGGATTGCCCCTCGCTGCATGGTGTGGGAGGAGTGAGGCATGGAATGCCAGTTGTATTGCAGCCTTGCCTCTCTCTCTTTTCCACCCTGCAATCCTGCAGTGCCATCTCTCCTTAAGGCCTGGACTCAGGCGGTTCTGGCTCTAGTGATGCCACCCCTCACTGGGGGACCGCAGATGGGAAAAGCTCCTCTGGTGAGTTCCTTGTGAGATTTAAGGGATAGTACAACTTGGAGATGAGAGGGAGAAACAGAAGATGGGACGCCAGACCTGAAGGAGCTGTTGGAGAGCACTAAGTACCATCCCTCAGGGTGTGCTCAGCCCCATCTAAAGAGCCGTGATTGCCTTGGAGGAAGCATGCCCAGAATTCACTCCTGGAAAGTGCTGCGTGTGGGTGGAACGAGGTCTTTGCTACTGCACTGACAGGCTGCTGGTGGATGTGCTTCTCTAACTGTAATTATGTTTTCTTCAGTATGCATCTCCACAGTCCTGCATCCCATACAACGCTGAGTTGGAATGTGTATGCCGTACACTGACTCTGTAGAACTGATTTAGGGGTCTTAAACTTGTGCTTAAAGTACCCTCTTCCATTTTTTTCTAAGAAAGAAAAAAAACAAGTCTAAAAAACTGGCTGTAGTCTTGAACACTTCAAGGCATTTAGTGATTTCTCAGAAGCAGCTGTTAACGCACAAAGCTCGTTTGTCTAAAGAGTGAATTGAAGTGAAAATGAATAATGTATTAAAATTAGTTGGTATTTCAATTAAAGTACCATATTCTGTAAAAATTCATTTCAAGATTTCAGCAGCCCTAAAACAGCCTTAGCAAATGATCTAGTTTGACTCTGAATCTGAGTGCAGATGGTGTTTATACCCTTTATGCATCTTTTCTCCTTCTCCAATTAAAGATTGTTTTTACCCAATATAAGGTAACCTTTTTCCCTCCACCAGAAACAGTCTTAATCTGAATCTAAAACTACCAGGATTCCAAAGTCTTAATGATTAAAAAATTTGGGTGGTATCAGCACGATTACATTTGACTGTTTGGGGTTTGTTCTTTAGGGGAGTTTTTTGTTGGTTGGTTGGATTTTTTTTGTTGTTTTGTTGGTTTTTTGGGGTTTTTTTTGAGATTCCATTAAGGAATTTGACTTCCCAGGAGGAACGTTGTGACTATCAAAGCCCTTTGCGTTGATTCAAAGTAGTTATGTAAAACGTGAGGTTGCTGTAATTACTAGTTAGCTAAAATAAAAAATAATTTGCTGTGTATTGTAGTAGTAGGAAGCCATTTTGTGGTGTGAGAGAAATCCGTTTTTCTCTTCTCTGGTGTGTTTTTGACCACCCAAGCAGAACTTCCTTAGCTGAGGGCAGGTATTGCCTTCAGGGGCATTCACTGCATGGATGGGCAATCTTTGATTTAGGAAATTCAGTTCGTGAATTTATCATGTTCAAGCTCCCTTGTCTTCGATTTTTGCCACATCAGTACTTTGGAGTGTGGTGCAACTTTTCATTGTCCTTTTTGTTTGTTTTATCTCTGCTCGTGTGCCGTAGACAAAATTGCTATTTGCAGCTATGGTGGGTGATTTGTTTTAATGTTTCTCTTTCTGTGGACTTGGCCCGAGGAGTGTCTGTATTTACCCAGAGCTGATATGATCCCTGAGGGAAGGGAAGAACCCACACGTGTTGTAGGTCTCTTCTCCTTGCACAACCACTGACATCTCCAGGTGCAGCAGGCACCTGGCTGGGCTGGAGCAGTCTGTGCCTTTTCATTTAAAGCAGAGAGTGGAAAAAGTGAATTGAAAAGAAATGTTACCTCTTAAACCAGAATACGTGCAAAGTGAGGCTTTACCTAACCTACAGAAATACTGCTGGTGTGAACAACTCCTGAGGAGTTTCCACAAAGCCAAAGTCCTGCCACAGACTTAATTCTAAATCCCCACTTTCGTCTCAGTCTCAGGGTTCTGTTTCGAGTTCTCAAACCTGAATTAACATCTGTCTCTCTTCCAGCAAAGTCAAGCTCAGAAGAAGGGTCACCCTGACCTGTTTGGGAGCCCTGTCAGATCCCAGAGAACAGGACAGAGGATCTCCCCAGCCAGAACACCCCTTAGGGTAGAGGTGAGTAGCAGCAATAGGGATTTGAATGGAACAGAGGAAAATGCAAAGCAACAAAGGCTAAGCCTGTGTTGTAGATGTTAGTCTGATGTAACAACTCCATGAAAAGAAGAGCTCATGGTTAAGAGGCTTCCTGTGGGCTGTTGTGTGTTTCAGACATATTTGAGATTGTGTTTTGGTTTTGGACTTCTAAGAGCCTTTGAAAAGTTGGGAGATCCATGGTCTCTTGAAATATGACTGTGGTTTGCTTCAGAGTTTGAATTTATTTCTGCTTTCACTTCCCTCTTTTCTACCAGCACACTTAGTTATTTAAAACACAGATGTGAGGGGTTGTTACTGTGAAATAGGGTCATTTATCACTAGCCCTGGTCTTTGATGGTTAGCAGGCCTTTTGTTTGGGTTCCTTAGTGCTCCCAGCCCATTTTTGGTTAGAAGGTGCCTACCCAACAACCAAGTTATTGCTGTGGGTGAAGAGGGCTTGGTGGGGAGGTAGTGCCCACATTCAGCCAGGCCCTGCTCATCAGGAGTTGAACCAGAGACTTCTGTGTGCAGCTGTGGGACTGTTGTGTCTAAGGCAGCAAATGCAAGGTTCTGACCCACCCATCAGCTGCTCCCAGCAGGATGAGGAAGGGAGCACTGTGCTCCCACATCTCCCCTTGTTCGGGAGGCTCCCCTGTGCCCCATGCCCTCCCTCCCTGGGTGCCTCTTCCCTTGGGCACTGCCCAGCCACAAGGCAGGCCGGGCTGTCAGCCCGGAGCACCAACACAGGAGCTGGTGGCCTCTGTCCTGCTTTCTCCCTTCTTCCTAGCTGGCCTCCCTGGAGGCTTAGCAGAGTTGCACTCATGTGACTGGAAGCTTTTGTTGGCACTTGATCCAACCTTCCCCATCACAGGTATTTATAGGGAGGTATTGAAATGAGCCTGAGTATCCACGTGGATCTCTTGCATGGACGGTGGGGAGAGGCACCCTCGAGGCCCTGCTGATGTGTAGCAATGTCAGCTGGGTTTTTCATTTCAGAATATTCTGCTGTGCATGCAGACCCATCAGCTCACCTGCTCTCAGGAGGTGCTCAGGAGTTCCTCTCTGATAACCCTGCTCTTCATTCCAGCCTCTGGCCCCATGGAGGGTTGCCCCTCCCTTCCCCAACACCAGCTCTTGGCTTTAAAGCCCCATTTGTAGGTTGTGTCACTCCACTGTCTGGCACGTGTCTGTGGCAGGAAGGAGATTTGTGCCTCTCATACACGTGCACAGGGCCCTTCTCACTGAGACACTTGTGGTTTCCTCAGCCCTTTTTCATGGCTGATGGTGTGTGATGGGCAGCTCTCTCCAGAAATAGGGATATGCATCACTAAAAGGGACATTTACTATGAGACACGGCCAGACACATGAGTACTGCTGCAAGATGTGGATTTATGGGAATTTTTTTTCCTTTCACACTTTTCTTTCTTACTCTTTCACAGGACGAGGACTTCTGGTCTGAAGCAGAAGGTGACCTGAGCCACTCTGTCCCTGAATCCATCATGGAACAGGTGAGAGTCAAACATGTCTGAAGTCAGCTGTTCACAGTGTACAGTGGTTCTCTGGTGCACTTGTCCTGAGATACTTTGAAGGGGATAACTCTCAGTGTTGGCTCGTGTCCTTCTTGAAGTTCCCAGAATTCCTGCAGGATTCCTGATGCTGCTCTGAGTACAGAGAAGTGGATGGAACCAATTAGGTTGCAGGCTGCTTCCTTGTTATCTCTGTGTGGCACTTCCCCTTGGGACTGCAGGCTGGAGATGTAGCTATGTAAGAGACTACAATGTTTATTGATAAAGCTACAAACTGTTAAAACTTGTAAAGGAATGGGCACAGCCCTGTGATCAATGTATTGCATTGGTTTGTGCAATGTTAAACACAATTATGATGCTGGTCTTCAGCACACCTAAATCTTATACATTGAACTGTAACTGAAATCTGTCATCCTCCCCCAACCCAACTCATGTTAGGATTCTAACCCCCTACTCTGCCCTCCCAGAAGCCTTTTGAACATAATATGATTTTAAAAATGTGTCAGTGATAAACCCAATGGGCAGTCCAGCGGGTTGTTGAAGGGGATTGCCACTGGTGCCCCAGTGAGCTCGGGTCACCAGGTGAACTGCACTGCTGTCTGTAAACATGCATGCTCAGATCATGGAAGATTGCCTTCTGTTCATCTCTGACTGATGATACACTTTATTTTCCATTTGTTTCCATTTCTGAACTCTGCCTTTTGTTGACTTTGTTCCTCCTTTTCTCTGCCCAGTCAGATACGGTTATGTCGATGGCCTTGCAAGATTCCACTCTCCAAAACTCCCTTTCAGTTACCAAGTCCATCCTGGCTGCATATTGTTGACATAACAAACCATTGTTCTTTAACTGTTTTTCTTCTCCCTAGATAAAATTAAGCCTAAGTGTTTTCTTACAGGCAGATCATCTGCATACCAGAGTAAGGATTTTCTTTCTTACTTTATTTCTGTGCTTACACCACATCCTGCTCTCTTAGCTGTTTAACTAAAATTATTGGAGAGCCTCCTGGTTTTCTGGAGGCCTTAGCTGGTTATCTATCTTAGTGAGGCCTCTTGCTCCCCTCAGTCTGCCGGCCTCATGGACCTCCTCAACCTAATGAATTTGGGCGCTCTGTGCTGCCTTGCTTGAAGGCTGGAGGTTGTGTGGCCATGGAGACAGCACGTTCCCATTTACTGGGGGTGAATGTGCCACTGGAGGTGGCAGTGATCTGCCATCTCGTGTCACTTCTCTGTCTGGCTGCTTGGCTCTCTACGAGGAGCTGAACAGGTTTATTATGGAGCAGGTTGAGGTTCCTTTGAAGAGGGAGAAGAAATGTGAACCTTGGGGGTTTTTGCAGGCTTATGCTCTTATCACTATTTCCCACCTTGTTACTGCTCTGCTCTGATTATATTGACATGGGGAGCTGCTGCCTTCTTTATGCACGGCAAATGGAATACCCAGTTCCCAAATACAAGGGTAAAACCCTTCCAAACACAGATGTCTGAGTAAGGGAAATGGATGGTTTTTGCTGAATACACACCCGTTTCAAAAGAGGAGCTCGGATCAGGGGTGCTGCCATCGCCACAGCTGGAAATGCGAGGAGAAGGTGAGCTGGCTCTTCCAACACCAGTTTGTGAGAGCAGAGCCTTCTGCCATTCACCATGGGAAAGCCCTGTGTGGGTCCACATCCAGGAGTCAGTGTGCATTTGCTGAGGCCTTGTGGACCCCCGGCTGATGCTGTTCAGGGTGCCCAGAGGAGGCCACAGAGACGCGTTCAGGCTTGGAAAACGGTGCGTGCATAGATGCTTTGAGCGGGACATTTTCTGGGCATGGGCTTAACAGTGATTTCCTTATGTTTCAGATCGATGGATCTCTTCAGATGGAACATGCTCTGCTGTTCACCTTCCTGGAGGCATCCTCTGACTGTAAGTTCAGAGACCAGCTGCATTCCCTGCAAAGCCAGCAGATTGTGTTGGGGAGCGATGACGATGAGCTTCAGACCGATGGCAATCGGAGCGGCCACTTTCGGAATGGTGACCTAGGTGAGCAGGTGTTTCTCCATCCCACATGTCTCTCTGAACATGGTGTTTTTCTTCCCTCATTTCCTATCTTTGCTATTGTCTGTTTCAGAGGAGTAATGTTTTCCCCATTGGGAAACTTCACCGTGTGGCTGTTGGTGGAATTTAACACCTAGGTTAAGACAGCTGGTGCTTAGTACGTTCTCTCTCCATAGATTTCTAGAGCACGTGTCACTGGGTTTTGTCTGCAGCACATCAGACAGGAGCACAAAGCTGGTACTGGTGACAGCTGCCCTCAAGGAGTGTGATACTAAGCAGTTAACTTAGGCCTCACGCTGCTCCTCAGGCACTGTCAGTACTTGGGCTAGGATCTTGGAACAGCTCGAGTTCTGGTACTGGGTGAATCCCTTTCTGCTCTACCAGTGTGGTGGAAAGTGTTCCTCAAGCAGCTTCTGGTCCTGTTCCTGCTTTGCTAGCCCTCTGCAGGGTGGCTCCTGCCCCTTGCCCAGGGTGTGTCAGCTGGCACATTGACCTCAGTTGAAGCCGGGTGAGGAGGAACTGCTGCAGTAAATAGCCCTCTCTCACACACACTTTTGGCATTGGTCTCCTGCCAAAAGTGCCTATGGGAAGCTTTGCCAAAAGGAGGTAGGGCAAGGGGTAAGGTTCTAAGCTGAAAAAGGACAGATTCGGACTAGATGTAAGGAAGATTTTTACAGTGAGGGTGGTAAAACACTGGCACAGGTTGCCCAAAGAGGTGGTGGAAACTTTCAAAGTCAGTTTGGCTGGGGCTTTGAGCTATCTAATCTAGTTGAAGATATCCCTGATTATTGCAGGGGGTTCGGATGAGATGGCCTTTCAAGGTCCCTTCCAACTCAAACTATTCTATGAGGTGCTGTATTTTAGATGGTGCTTAAGAGACAAGTCCTGACTTGTCACTTAAATTCTGGAATCTTTAGGTTGAAAAAGACCTTTAAGGTCATGCACAGCTTCTCAGTTCCCCTCTCTGGGCAGAATGTTGGCTGTAAATGTCCCGTTCAAATTTTGGTTGGAGATGTTCTAACATGCCCTGTAGTGATTTGTTTTTTGGCAGGGTGAGGCTGTATTTTACCTAAACTACAGATAAAAACCCCTGTTTGCCACTATCTCTGGTAAGCAACCTGAGTGCACTTAAAGAAATTGTGCTTAGAGCTACCATGAATACTCTGATTGGGGTTGGAAGGAGGTTGCTAATAGAGATGAACAAAATGCTGTGACCTGCACTGACACCTGGTCTGACTACAGCCTGTGAACTAAATTCTGCTCTTTATGTTGGCAGGGTTGGCTCCAACAAATGAAGATGTTATCCGGATCATTGCTGCTCAGCTTGCTGAGATTGGAGACCAGTTTGATAAAGAAATCCAAGAAAGAGTAGTAAATGGCCTAGTGCAGCACTTTCTGAATGAGAAGCTGTCTAAAGAGGCAAGTGAAAAGCAACCTGATAAGCAGTTCTCCTTTTAAATATTCTGCATCCGTCCTGCTGTGACTTTGAAGGCGTCTTAAAATTCATCCCACTTACCTTTGAAGATTTGTTAGAGGCGATTCTGTGGCAGAAGTTAATGTGTAAATTGGGTTCCTTGGGCTCATCTCCTTTGAGATGGTGAAATGGTGGTTGTAAAGGACTGACTTTCAGAGGCATTTTGTCCTGCTTTTGATGGCCCAATGGCTTATCTTGGAAAATGAACAGTCTGCCTAAGGCTTAGTTTTAGTGCTCAAGATCTTTGGACTTTGGTGCCAAGTGCTGTACATCTGCTGATCATCACACAAGTAAAAACTGAGCAGGTTAGTGACAGGAGCTGAACTTCTGCTTGTTACTGAGGCCTGAAGAGACAGCAAGTCATGAGACCCTTTTCTGGTGCTCTAAGTGTGTTCATAGGCACAGTTTTGGGAGTAGCAGTGGGTTCAGGCCTGGCTGGGTGACCTGCTGGGGTGGCCTCTTCCTAGATGCAGTTTGCCCAGCATCTCACATGCCTTTCTGCTGTGAGAGAGAAGTAGAGTTTGAGGTCTCTTGTGTTAAAAAGGAAAAAGAAGGCTATGTAATGATTAGATCTATGTCTGATCAAGGGCCATGGTTTTTTTATGTAACAGGCTGGCTGCCATGGCTGGGAGGAAAGGGAGCAGCATCCTGTGGAGTGTTACAACAAGCACATCAGTTATCAGCAGTGTTGGCAGGCTGTGCTGAGACCTCTTTCTGCCACAGCTGTTGCACTGAGATCCCTCTCTTCCTTCCATACAGGAGATAACCCAGCATATGTCCAGGGCAGTGAGGGAGCTTACACAATCCATGCCCTTAGACATGGAACAGGAGAAGGCCATGTTGGTGCTAGCAATGGTCTTGACTAAGAAAATTGTGAATACAGTGCCCTCCCTTCTACACCGTGTCTTTAACACCACTCTGAACTACATGAACCAGCAGCTCCACAACTACATTGTTGAAATGGTGAGTGCTGTCAAACAGCTCTGTGGGAGTCACAGCCAGCCTTTTAGCTGTCCTGGGTTATTCCCTGGGGGGTGGCCTAGCTCTGAAGTGCCTGAGGTTTCCCTGCAGTGCTCTGGAGGTTGGGCCAGAAGGGGATGTTGGTCCCTGCAGAGCTCTGAAGATGAGTGTGCTTGAGGGGGGACATGTCACAGTTTCTGCTTGCCCCTGTCTTAGAGCAGCCAGTGAATAGAGTGCATTTGTTCTGTCGGGCAGAGGGAGCTGTGACTGCTCCTCTCCTCCCTGCAGTCTCCTCGGGGACCTGTGCCAGTAAGGTTCTGGTTAATGATTCTTTCATTCCCTCAGGGAAGGAAAGCCTGACCTGAGCTCTATTGACGGCATTTCCCCAATGTCTTGACCCTGAGGTCTCTGCTCTTGTCTTCCTCAGCTCCCCAGAGCTTGAGAATTGCTCCTGAGAATTAACGCTAGCAAAAGAACAATGAGAAATGGTCAAATCCGTTCTCGTTCTCTGTTGGCACTTGAGCAGAGGTGGGGCGGCTGTGCAGCTCGCAGGCAGGCCGGGCTGGAGGCCGGGGCGTTTGGCCCCAAACGAGTCTGGGGAGGGGAGAGGAGGCACACGCTGCTGTTGAGACTCTTGGTCCCTGAGCAGGAGATGTGAGACGGCAGGGCTGTGATCCTGCCACGCTGTGAAGCAGAGGTGACACGGCCGTGCTGTGCTGCAGGGCTGAGGGACACTGCTGCGCCGCAGCCCTGCCAGGGGCAGTGTTGGCAGCAGCCTGCAGAGGCTGCAGCACCCTGGGCACGGCCCTTCNCCTGCGCCGCAGCCCTGCCAGGGCCAGTGTTGGCAGCAGCACCCTGGGCACGGCCCTTCCCTTCACTCGGTCTGCCTCCATCCAGGGTGCTGGGTTACTCCAGAAGTGGGTCACTCGCTGGCACGTCGTGCTGCCCCAGCTGGCTGACAGCTCCGAGGGCAGGGGGAAGGCTGGAGCTGGGGCCGGGGCTGCCCCACTGTCCCCGGGCCGTGTCCCTGCCGCCGGGGGAGCACGGCAGGCGGCAGTGTTGACTCGCAGGTGGCGGCGCTGGAGCTCTCGGGCTCCGTGGGCAGGCACAGGGCAGGGCTTGCCTCCGGAGAACTCGGCTGCTGTTAATAATGCCCCTTCTGTTTCTCTCCCTCTAGCTGGGCGAGTGAGCTCTCCAGCCCTGTGCGGAGAATGTGGATTCCTGGATGAAGATGACTTGATTTACTCTTAACTTCTGAGATACAGCTGTGAAAGGGTGGCAGAGCTTCATAGATAGGCTTTTGTAGACTAGCACAGCACTAATAGTAGCATGAGCTGCCTGCCGGCTGTGCCAGTACCCGTAGGGAGTAGTGCTTGCCTCTCTCCTTTTACAATATTTTTTATTTTAGCAGCAGCAGCCTCTGTGCAGAGCCTGCCTTGTGTGTCCACAGGGCCTGCTCTCTGTGTCTTTTCTAAGCACCTGTAGCATTTTGCTTTAGTTATTCACTTCCCAGCCCTGCTCCTGCAGCTGAGCCATGCTGAGTGTTGTTCCCAGGAAGGCCTCAGGCTGTGGAATGGGTGGTTCATCAGCAGAGATCATCCAGGGGGGTGGGTGGGAATCAGGTCTGTCTTGATGAGAAGCTGGCAGCAAGAGGGAACAGAGCCCTGAGGGATGGAGGGGGGTGTGGCCAGAGAAGGCTGAAGTGAGGATACTTCAGTTACCAGTCACCATACACCTGTGTTTGCTTGAAAAATAAAACTGACAGAGAAATTGTAAAGAAAAGGGCAGGGTAGGCACAGGGCAAGTCTTTTGGGGAATGCAACCTGGATATGCTTAAGAAAAAGGAGTGTTATCTTGTAGTCACATCTCAGGTTGAATAAACTTGGACTCAGGTTGTTTGATACATACCAATAATCACACAAGGTGGCAAATGTGTCACCTGTGATCCAGCTGCCTCAGGACTTTTCCAAGTATGTAAATATTTTGTGGGGTTTTTTAACTTAAATAAAATGTCACTTCTGATGGCTACCACAGCTCTGCAGCCTTTCAGTTTCCACTTGAAAATTTTTTATGCAAGCTAGCAGCAGTAGAGACACTGTGGTCTTGTCCTTGTGCCTTGGATAAGCAAGTTCCATGTAAGTAAAACCACCTTTTGTTTTGGTGCCTGCACTAAAATGGGGAGAGGGGAAGCACAGAAGTAGTCTACACATTGTTTTTGAAAACTGTACCATTTATTAAAGTGCAACCGGGGGGGCATGGTCTTACAGCAGTGTCCCGTTAGCAGAGGGAAAGAATGTACATACCCCTTCACTTGAACTGAATATTGAACAATGAAGCTGGAAAGAACTTTCTTGTCAAGGTGGAAACACTTTTATTTACCAAATGGCACAAGAAGCTTTAGACAGTTTTCCCCAAGAGGGCTGCACTTGCATATTGGAAGGAACAGTATGATGAGTTCCTGGGATAATGGGTGACCTGAGGACCAGTCAGGGTCTCTTCCCCCAGGCAGGCCTCTGGAAAACAGGATCCAAAATCCCTGCAAGTCTGCCACTATTTGCTTACACCCAGCAGAAGCCTAGCAGAAGAGATCCCCTAACGTGCAGCTTCAGAGTCAGTCCCATTAGTCTTTGCTACTTTAACAAATCAAGTGGCATTCTTCTGATCTGAGTGGGTTTTTAGGTTTACACTTGAATAAAAGCTTATCCTGCAAGTTAAAAATGCAGACAAAGCCCCTAAAGGTATAGCAGTAAGATGCATCCTCTGCAGTTTGTTGTGTCCACATCGATAGTGTCCCTTGCCTGCCCTGCAGATACTGCAAGGAGATCAAAAGCAGCTTCCACTGGAAGCTTACTGGAGCTCCCCCACTTCTACAGCATGACCATAGACCTCTAGCTTGGAGGAAGCAAGTCAGCCTACCCAAGAGACTGAGAGAAGGTCAGCTCTAAGTAGAAAAAAAAAGTGATAAAGTTATTTAACTTAAGGAGGTGGATCAGATGATGTGTTGTAGTTCCCCTGGACTTAACACTTCTGACCCTTCCGAGCTGGTGTCGTTCCCCAGCCAAGTCCTGCTCAGGGGAGTTCACTCTGTCAGACACAAACTGAGTTCTGTTTCCTAGACCTGACCCTGCAGTCCCTGCTCCCTCTGGACCTGAGAGCTTGCTCTACCCAAGGCTTAAACTTTATAAACAATCCCTCCACCCCCCCCCCCTTTTTTTTTTGTTATGGCAAGACAGAGCTTGCACTTTTTAGCACAGGTACATACATGAAGTCAAAGCAGTACTGTTCTTGCAACCTTCCTAGTGCTGAAATTAAGCAGTCCAAGCCAAACTGAAGTCCTACACAGCTTCTGCCCTTGCTAGGTAGAGCAGATACTGTGTCTCACGCCTCCATGCTTCACAGAATCACCTAGGTTGGAAAAGACCTTTGAGATTGGTCATAGATGGGACTCTAACACCACCTTGTCCACTAGACCATGGCACTGACTGCCACATCCAGTCTTTTCTTACACTCCTCCAGGAATGGCAACTCCACCGGCTCACTGGGCAGCCCATTCCAAAGTCCAGTCACCCTTTCTGTGAAG
>VWPU01010992.1:0-40611 GCA_013398955.1 Callaeas wilsoni
TGCCGGCGGCGGGCCCGGCTGGGCGGAGAGCGCGCCTGGCGCTGAGAGGGGGCTGCTGCCGGCGGGCTGGACGCGCCGGGGGCGAGCGCCTTCCTTCCCTTCCTCCCTTTTTCGCTTCTTACCAACCTTCCTTCCTCTCTGCCTTTCCTTCTCAGGGGCCGCTCATGAGGGCTCTCCCGCGCCGGCTCGGCGGACGGGACCCTGCCGGATGCGGCGGGCAGAGCGGCCCCTTCCCGCCGGCGGCGGAGGGGAAACGCTGCCATTGTTCGCAGATGAATCAAAAAGCCGCCGAGCGGTGGCTGTTTCTCGGCCGCGCTTTGCGGGGGAGGCGGAACTAGTGCGGCTTTAGTTTGTAGCCCTGGAGAAAGTATCCTACTTTTTCTATTTTCTTTTTTTTTTTTTTCTCGTTCGTTGTTATTTTCCATTTTAAAAAGTGGCGCAAGCCTTTTTTAGAGGACGAGTTCATGTTTTGTTGAGGAAATGTGGGTGAAATAAACAGCTTCCCTGGATTATAAGTAGTCCACTTTTTTAGTACTTTTTTATCTTTGCCTCTCATCTTTATCAAATAGCCTTGTGCCAACTTTCATACTGAAACGCGATGTTTGTATCAGTTTTGCGTGCCGTCTGCCCTGGTAGCGAGTCCTGCACTTCTCCAGGTTGACTTGCCCCAGATTGCATTGTTCCTGCCCTAGAGCATAAATAACCGGGAACAACTGCACTTTCACGCGCTTACGGGGCGCAGCTGTATGCCAGCTTGCCCTACGGAGAACTGGGAAATAGATAATGGCTTTGGAATTCACAGGTAATTTGTAACTTTTTCAGCAACTTGTAACTTTCTCCGAAGACTGTTTCTTCAGGTATCGATTAATACAGTGATTCTGAGTATTAATAATCTTGTAAAAGTCTGCTATGAAAGAATGCCGTACTAAAAGGAGATGAAGAAAAGGACTGATTTGCTCTTAGTTTGTCTGCACGTGAAGGTTTCTCCCTTACAGTTGAAGACTATATGAATTTAAATAGGAATGAAGCCTGGGACAAACACCTTTCAGCAAAGAGTACATTTCTTGAGATTCTGTGATAACTTGAGTTTGGTTTAATCAATTCTAGATAAAACTGATAACAAATCCAGTTTTTTGGGGAAAAAACCCTCACTTGAATCTGGTAGTGTTTCTGTAAATTCGTATGTGCAGAAGTCCTCAGAGTAGAATTGTTGTGTGCTGTAAGTACAGTGTGGAGAAATAGTGACAGAACAAAACTGATGGGGGTGATCTGTTTCACTCACACGGTCCTGGTTACTCAGATCATCAATACTGTTGATACTCTCTATAGCCTTGGTGGTACAAATGAAGAGAGTCTTGGGATAATTTAGTTTAACTTATTCCAGCAGGCAGGGAGCCCTTTTACTTTTTTCCCTGTGTTCACCCCAGTGGCTTCCCTGCTGGGTTTGCATTTCTGCAGTCTGTTGCTTCAGTTCATAAATCTTGCAAAATATAGGGCAGAAAGGTGAGAAGAGGCTAGTGCCCTTTTTCCATCAACTTGGCTTTGGGGGTTTTGTTTGTTTGTTTTAGGGAGTTTTCTTCTGTGTGTTTGTCTGTTTCACACACCCCCAAAAAATTGCTGTTTGTTCTTTTCCAGATTTCATTTTTGTTACTTTCTATTTAAAGTAATATTGTTGAACTGAGCAGGTCTTGAGACAATATAAGAGTTTTGCTGTAAGAGATTGATGCCTCTGCACTTTTTCATTTCCTTCTGTCATATATGAAAGAAAGCAAGTTATTGTATTAGTTACTACCTCTTAATTTTGACATCATTGAGAAAAGTAGTCTAGAAACTTTTATTCATGAATTACTGTTCCTAATTTGAAGCTGGTAGCTTAAATGGATAAGATGGAACATAGTTCTGTGGATGTGTGAAGATGACAATTAAGAAAATGCTTTAGGGAGAAAGTGATTTGCATTATTAATTTGTTTATGTAGAGGGCATTTTACAGAACACCATATTTGTAAAAAAAAGTGTCTTTATCTGTTAAATTAACTATTGCTTCTGATTTTGTTGCTCTACATTAATGTGACTTACTAATATTTGTTTGAATTGGACTATAGAAACCCTTTTGACTGGTTTTGGCAGTAACAGAGACTGAAAAGTATACTGTGGAGCTTTGTTGTTCTTCTGGATGCAGTGTATAACTGTATTTATACCCAAGCTGGGAGAAAACTTTTGTTTGCACCTGGAGTTAACCCTTCATTTAGGACTTGTGACTGGATAAACTTCCCTTGGTTGTTTTGTCTTGTTCTGGACCTCAAGGTACTCATCCTTGAGGCTGTTCTGGGATTTTTTTAATGCTTTTTTTCCAGGAGGAGGAGGGGAGGGATGTTCTGCTTGATTAGTGCTAAATGAACCATAGGTTGTAAAGGTGAAATAAAGACCACAGAGCCATGGGTTTACAAGCTGGCTAAGATGGATGACAACTGTAAACTGTCTTGGGTTGTATTTAGTGTTTGTTGCAATGAGCTGACTAACTTGATATCAGATCTTTCTAGTGAAAATGCATCTTTCCTATTCCATCTGAAGCTCATTGTCTGTCAGTGTTGCCTCTTACTCTTTTATTAATTTATTGTTCAGCATAATCATATTTTTTGTCCGTGGAGTAACAGCTTTAGTCAATTTGGCTCTGACCAATTACATTTTTTTTAAATTGTGCTTTCTTTTTCTTGGACAACTTGGTTGAGTCATTTTTCTTTTTTTTCTTCTAAGCTGGCTTCCCCATCCAGCAATCTTTTCTACTTATTTAAAGTCTCATTTTGAGATGATAGCCTCATAAATGCAGTATTTCCTCCATGCATTGCTTGTGCCCTGTTAGAAGTAGGTATTGCATGGAATATTTTACCTTGAGCATCTCCCTACATGTTACACATCTTGCTCTTCAAGAGAGGAAGATGTGTGCTGTTTGTGAGAACTGTTACCTGCGTACAAATAACTGAGGATGGCGCTCTCTCGAGGGCAGAAGACCCTCAGTAAGGTTGGGGTGCTTTAGTGAATTTTAGGGTGTGGTTTTAAACACAAAACCCTAGAGTATTGCTGCATGGTAGAGAGATAATACGGAGCTTGTGCAGGAGGCCATTCGGGTCTGACTTGAGGCTGCCTGCCACTTCGGCCAGCAAACTGGGTTGCTTTCTTATGGCCATGAAGATTTGACCATGTGTTGTCAAGTTCGCTGATGCTCTGATCAGCTTTGCGTTTCCTGAGCTCGGGGTTTTTTTCCACATGCACTCATGCATGTAGGTAAACAGTAAAAAACTTACTGTACACATGTATACATATAAAAATCTTTCTGATCAGGAAAGAGGATCCAAAAGAATTTCAGGATATCATATTTTAATGCTGTGGAAAATGTACTTGCTTTGCTTATACTCTTCATGAGTAAACTTGGATAGTTGCTTTGTGGATATGTCTAAACATGCCTGTAGTGTTCTATTTTGATATTTAAATGCTAACAAATTAGGGATGAAAGAGTTTTCACTTTGTATTTTGTAACTGGATAATAAAACTGATTTAGATGGAATAAGCAGTTAAGAGGCTAATTATCTGAAAACTACAGTATCTTAGGAATGTGTTAGTTACTGTCTTCACTTAGCTCTGTAACACAAAGGAAATTTTTTTTGTGTATGATAAATAATAAAAGCTAGCATTTAGGGGCCAGTTAAAGCCAGTTATTAAAAACAGCCTTTGTATTGGAAAGACATGTGTCTTATCATGGGAGGGAATGGACACATTGTGGTATAAAAAATTTCTACTCAGAAGAGCTGTCCTGGTCAGAAAAAACAAGCTGGCAGACCTGCACGTGTTATAAAATATGTACACATTATGTGACAGCATATGCATTTTGTCAATTCTGCTGAAAGGGGCCCTGGGAACACATAACTTCTGTATACTGGTAAATACCAAACTCCAGGAAAACTTCATACCTTCTTATCTGGCACCTCTTTACTTTGTTTTAATGTGAACAGTGATACTACCTATGTTTAGTTTGTATTTTTGACTACTTGTGAATTTTTAGTTATTCTTTGTAACACTGTAATTACTCTGTAAATTTTAGTTAGAAGGGATCAGGTTGCTTAAATGTTAGTGCTGTTTCAGTTGTAGGGCCAAGAGCATTTGGGCCTGTAGAGTAAACGTGAATCCTGTGGTCTAACAAACTTGTCCACTTCTGTCATAGGCAGTTTGCTATCTTAGAAGTATCAAAGGCCACCTTTTTTGTCAGTGTTCCAGTTCGTGTGTTCAGACAGTTAATCAAGACCAGAAAGATTTTTGTTTGTCTTTAACTTGTTATTCTTCAGGACCTACTTTTTTTTTTTTTTAAGTGAGGATACTAGCACGTGTTTAGAGTTTTTGACCACAAATACCATAATTTGAGTGAAAAAAATGGTAAGAGGGAAGACAGTTTAGTTTTTCTCTTTATTTTTTTTTTTTCCCTGAGAAACAACAGTAAATATTTTTCATGAAACTTTATTTACCTCACTGATTTTTTCAAATGTGTTTTTGGAGATGTAAGTTAGTGTTTAACTCTTAAATTGGACAAAGTGCTGCAGAACAAGCAAGGTTAACAGATGTATGGACAGCTTAAAGAAATTTTGCCTAACAACAAGAAAAGCCATTTCCAAAACAGCACTTGTAAAGGAAGTAAGTGGTTCTCTGCAGCTCAGAGGAGTATGACTGCTAAGTTCCAAAAAAGAAGTAACATGTTAAGTTTGTCCCTTCTGGACATGAAGTTCCATGTGTTTATGGCTTTCATATTGGAATATTTCACCCAACTACACTTGTTAGCACAGAATGTGGAAATTCAGTCCTGATTTTAGAATAAAGTATTTCAGACTGTGGTCTAGTTAAAATGTAGACTTTGGAAATGCATTGCTGTCTGATTTGGTTTTAGAGGGGGCCAGAACAGCAGTGCTCACTTTGTTTCTTAACATGTTTATCTCCAAGATTGTGAATTACGGTAATTGAGCAGAAATAATTTCTCTTCATGCTTGATGTCCTTCTTGTAACTAAGGAAGTCAGAAGAGGTCAAAATGGTTCCTGATACAGGCAGAGCATTTGTTTAAATAGCGGAGAGGTAACACTTCCCGTACTTTTTTTTTCTCTTCTGCATCTAGGGAGGGTGTGTTTAGGTAAGTTTCCACAGAACACGTATGAAGGAGAAAGGGTTGTTGGATCTTGTGCAACATCCACCAGGACACCTCTCTTCTGTCAACACTTGGAGTTGCTGGTTCAGATCGCTCTTAATCATCTAAGCACACACCTTGCTGACAGATTGGTAACTGAATGGATTCCATACTGGATGCAAAACCAGCACTATGTGAGAAGAAATTATAGTGAACAACATCAGGTTTTCTCTTGTATCTTTATTTATTTAAATTAAGACACTGATGCTATTGAGCACTTTGCCTGCCCCGCCCCCCTCTCAATTACATGCAGACTCTGCTGCCTCAATAATTCTGTCCCTCCTCTGATGAAGACCTGAAAGCCTGTGTGATACAAAGGATCTATTTCAGAGGAGTTTCATGTGGCATGGGGAGTGCAGCAGAGCTGTGGACTGACTGCTGCCCACTCTGGTGTTTTGGCAATGATGACCTCAGAGAGATAGGTTAGTGTACATGCATCTGCTGTAAGTTTGGTGATTGTGCTTTTGCATCTGTCTACCAAGAGTAAATTCTACTTCCCTAAAGTCATCATTCATATATACAGATGACTAGAATTACTGCACATTTAGCAGAGGACTTCCTTAATTGCCTTGTGACGTCAACCTTAATCTAGCTGTAAGATGTCATGTTTAGGCCTGTCTCAGGCACTTCTGTGAACCTGATTTCATTAGCTATGGTGATAGGAGGAATCAAACTGAGAACTGGATAGACTAGGTGAAATTTGAAACCCTTAATTTAATTGTGATAAGTTTACCTTAAGAAGGAGATTTTTCTTTTGAAGTTTATTAGGACAGTGCAGTTTACTGAGGATTAAATGTACTTGATTGACAATGCCAAAACTCAATTTACGTGTTTGTTGGGTTTTTTAAAAATTAATATTATTTGTTTTAGTTACACTTTCCCTATATGAGCAGTAGTTGATAAATATTGTCATATTTTCAAGACAGTGAATCTTTTGATCATGGTTGTGGGTATCTTGGTTTTACAGCAAACATTGCCGACTTTTCAGCCTGTGTTTTGTGGAGTCCAGCTTGGTTCTGTCTAGCTGCCATATATGGTACCTTGAACTATTCTCTCTAGGATGCTTCTGTGAGTTTCTGGATACAAATTCATAGTGGATGCTGAAATATCTCTGATACCACAATCTGGCGAGGCAGTTTCTGTTCTGGAGCAGGGTATGAGAGTCCAGTAAACTGGGGGAAGCTGGCTCAGAGGGGCAGTTGCTGCTTGTGGATGGACTGGGCATCAGTCAGCAGGTGGCGAGCAATTGTATTATGCATCACTTGTCTCGCTTGTGCATTATTTCATCTCTTTTTGTTGTCTTCTTTTTCATCATCACCATTACTATTTTTGTATTTTACTTTATTTCAGTTATTAAACTGTTCTAGTCTCAAGCCACAGGTTTTACCTTTTCCACAGGTTCTCTTCCCCTGTTCCACAGGGTTTGGGGGGTGGAGTGAACAAATGCCTGTGTAGTACTTAGTTATCAGCTGGAGTTAAACCACAGTAGCCCTTTTTTTTGTCACCCATCGTGCGGCTTGACAGGTTGAGAAAACAGCAAATCTGACTAGAACATGCTAGAACAAAATTGTTATAAGAATTTGTTATATTAGTTTAATAGCTGTTGGACACAATGTTGATTTTATTCTCTCAGTTGTTCTGCTTGTTCTCGGAGCTCTGTCCTTTAACTCCTTACTTCCAGTGTGTGCTCCCTGTTGTGCTGTTTATCACTTGTGGCAACTGGTCTAAGGTTATTGTGTTGTATTTTAACAAAAGCAGTCTAGTCTAGTGGAAGATATTCCTGCCCACAGCAGGGGCTTGGAACTAGATGATCTTTAAGATTTCTTCTAACCCAAGCCATTCAGTGATCCTGTGAGCACTGACATGATACGACAGAATTGCTGGTTGTGAAATTAATCTGTTTTTTGTACTCAGCACTGCTGTCATCTTTGTACTTTGTGAGTGATCTATTGGAAACTATTAATGATTACATCTTTTGCCTTTCATCCTCTGAGAGTTAACCTGTGGAGGAGACATGATCCCACATCTTCCCCTTCTCTGCCAGGCTAATGACAGGCTAATTGAAAATTTTGAATATCCTTGGGATGTTGAAACAAGCATGGCCCTATTGCCAGGAACCATGATTGTGTGCTAGGTCTTGTTTAGGGTTAAGCAGCTATTTGCAGCTACTCAAACCCTGTGACAGGCACTGTGGCTACTCAAACCTTGGTGGCAGGTGCTCAGACCCTTGCAATGGGTGATGCAGCTGAACCAGAGCACCAACCCCTGCCAGTATCTGTCACCTCTTTTCACCAGAAGAGATGGACACAAGAGCTTGTTTAGTAAAGGAGAACAAAGCAGGGCTATCACAAGAACAGACGGAAGAGGCAGAAAAAGAGGGAGCCACTCAATCCCTATCCCNTATCCCTGAGAGAGGTGTGGGATATGCAGAAAGATTTCAGCCATCACGCAGGTGAACTTGTGATCACCTGACTGCTGGGATGCTGGGTAACAGGGCTGGTGGCTTGGAATTAGAGGGTAGAGAAACCAAGGAGCTGGGATCACCTTCTAGGGAAGGGGGCATTGACAAGGCAATTGGCAAAGGGCCACAAGTCCTCAGCCTTTGAGAGTCGACTCTGTGGTGTGTGAAGGAAAGATGTCCCTTCAGGGATGATGTTCTATGTCACCCAGGCAAGTGGGCCATCACAGAGGTATCCAGCACCTTTTTTATGACCTAGACAGTGTGTAGTCACGCATAGACCCAGAAGAATTCCTGTGCACGTGACCCTTGTGGCAGAAACTTGTCCAGAGCATGCCATTTTCATATGCTGAGTCTGCAGGAGTGTGTGGATCCTGTGGCCTGGCACATCAGCCCCACAGGAGTGTAAGGCTCTAGTGCACAGGGTACCCCAATGCCGTCCAGCTCTGCAGGGGCAGAACCTGTTTCTGGAGAGAGAGAGGGGGATCCCAACAGGTGACTGTATTGGAGGCTGAAGTGAGCCTGACTGGGAATGTGTGACAAAAGCACCCCACTGTGTCTGGTCCGGAGGTTCTGTGCATCTGTGGCATGGACTGTCTTAGCAGAGGGTATTTCAAGGACCCAAAAGGGTACCGGTGGGTGTTCAGTACCACTGCCTTGGAGGTAGAGAAAGTTAAGCAGCTGCCTGCCTTGTCTGTTCTCTCAGAGAACCCTTCTGTTGGGCTTGCTGAAGGTCAGAGAACAGGTGCTGGTCGCTACCATGGCCTTGCACCGGCAGCAGCATTGCACCAACCAAGACTCCATGATTCCCATCCACAAACTGATTTATCAACTGGAGAGTCAAGCAGTGATCAGCAGGGCCATATGGCCAGTGTGAAAGTATAACAGAGAGTGGAGACTAACAGTGAGCTATGGTGGCTTGAATGAAGTCACACTGTGACTGAGTGCTGCTGTACTGGACATATTGGAACTCTGATACGAGCTGCAGTCAAAAGCTGCCAAGTGGTTTGCCACAACTGACATTGCTAATGCATTTCAATACCTTTGACAGGCCACAATTTGCTTTCACTTAAAGAAATGTCCAGTAGACCTGGAATCCAGCACCCCAGGGGTGGAAACATAGCACTGCCAATTCTATGGACGGATCCAGACTGCATTGGAACAGGGTGAAGCTCTGGAACACCTGAAATACATTGATAATATCATCATATGGGGCCATACAGCAGCAGAAGTTTTTGACAAAGGGAAGAAAATAGTCCAGATTATTCTGAAAGCTGATTTTACCATAAAGCATAGTAAGGTCAAGGGACCAGCATGGAAGATTGAATTTTTAGGAATAAAATGGCAAGATGGATATTGTCAGATGCCAATGGATGTGATCAACAAAATAGCAGCCATGTCTCCACCAACTAGTAAGAAACAAACACAAGCTTTCTTAGGTAGTGTGAGTTTTTGGAGAATGCATATATTCCAGATTGCTTTCTAATTTTAAGCCCTCTCTATCAAATGACCTGGAAGAAGAATGATTTCAAATGAGGCCCTGAGCAACAACAAGCTTTTGAACAAATTAAGTGGGTCATAGTTTATGCAATAGCCTGCAGGCCAGCCTGGGCAGGGCAAGACATAAAAATGTGCTCTATGCTGCAGCCAGGTTGAATGGCCCTACCTGGAGTATCTGGCAGAAAGCACCAGGGGAGACTCCAGTCCATCTGCGGTCCTCTCTCTTTTGGGACTGGGGATACAGAGTACCTGAAGCCTCCTGTACTCCCGCTAAAGAGATGCTGGAGTCTCATCAGGGGACTTGGGCTTTGGAAGGGATTGGTGCTGAAGCACAGCTCCTCCAGCTCCGCAGCGACTGCCAGTGCTGGGCTGGATGTTCAAAGGGCGGGTCTTCTCTACACATCGTGCAGCTGGTGCTGTGTGAAATAAGTGGGTTGCAGTGACCACATAATGAGCTCAGATAGGAAATCACTGTTGCCCAAGAATCTTGGAAGTGATCATGGACTGTCTAGAAGACAAAGATTTCAGAATGTCACCAGAGGAGGAGATAACACGTGCTGAAGGGACCTCATTGTATAATAAACTACCAGGAAATGAGATGCAGTATACCTAATTTATTGATGGGTCCTGCTGTATTATAGGAAAGCATCAGATGGAAGAACATCATACCCAGTACATGAACTGGTGGGAGTTGGGTGGAAGGGGCTGATCACTGCTCAGGGACTGGCAGTTCATTTTATTTCAGTTTTTAAACTGTTCTTGTCCCACAGGTTTTACCTTTTTCTGATTTTTCTCACCCATCCCGTGGAGTGTTTGGGGAGGGAGAAGTGAGTGAGTGACTGTGTGGTACTTAGTTGCAATCTGGGATTAATCCATGACACTTCTGGTTTCTAATGTATGCAATTCTGGGAGTAGGGTTTGTGGAATTTTTGATTTCTGCTTGCATTACAAGGGCAAAAGTATTGCAATGGTAAATAGTGGCCAGAAGTATTTTTTTTCCACATAAGTTTAGAATATAATAGGAGTCATAAGAATTTTATATTTTTTTGATGTGGCTGAAACTGGTGCTTAGCTTTTCAGCATTGGTGTTGTGTAGGTGGTGGATCAGACTTACTGTGTCTGTGGAACATGGCAATTATAACAACTTTTGCTTCAATAAGTTCTAAGAGTAATATTAATTATAATCAAGGTGTCTTTTTTATTTTAGGAGGCTGAATATGGTGGGCATGATCAGATTGATTTATATGATGATGTAATTTCTCCATCTGCAAATAATGGAGATGCTCCAGAGGATCGTGATTACATGGATTCTCTTCCACCATCTGTTGGGGATGATGTAGGTAAAGGAGCTGCACCAAATGTTGTCTATACGTATACTGGAAAGAGAATTGCCTTGTACATTGGAAATCTCACTTGGGTAAGTATCTTACTGCTCTTTAGTTGTAGACAGGAATTTTAATTCTGGACATAACTATTTGTAAATTTTTTTTGCTTTAAAATGATTTATATGAAATATTATGAGTATAAAAAACCTGTTGTTTTTGTTGTTGGTTTTCTTTAATTTTTATTTGTGGTTGTGGGGATTTTTTTCCTTTTACCTGAAATTTGGAGAGCCTGTCTAGAGATGTCATAATGTCTTAAAAATCAAGAAAGTCTTCAGTAAATATAAACTTCAAGGTTTCTGTCATGTTTTAAGTGTTATGAAAGAATACTTGTGCTACTGTGTTCTTAAGGTTTTCAGAGAACCAAATGAAAGAAGAGAACAAGTTTAAACTATTAAATACTTCATACCTGTAAATACTTAAGGTTACTAAACAAACCCAGTTTTTATTAAACTCTTGCTGAAGGTTTTAAAGGAGGCTGAAGGTTCTCTGAGATTTTCTTGAAATTACTTTTCACGTTTTTCCAGGGCCTTTTCCATCGGCAGTGACTCTTTCAGCATAACTGTTTTCAGGTATTTGTCTTCAGGCTTATTTCTCCGTGCAAGAAGAACAGGTTTATGATAACACACTGAACTGCAGTCACCCTTAGGACAATTACCATTGTTAGAATTAAAGCACTTTAAAATCAATTGCAGTTAAACCAACAGTGCAAGAGCTGGTCAGTAGCTAATTAAGTGGAGCTTTTATCTGTTTACACGAAATCAAGTTCTTCAGGGCCCACATATGGAAAATTCTATTTTAAAAGATAAATAAAGATATGATTTTTTTTTCATTTTTGATAATTTCTTACTGTAGGTGTTTTTTCCATTAGTTATTACAGTATTTCAGGAGCTAATAGGTAAGTAAAGGGCCTGACTGTTGATTTAAGTTGTCCCATTGTGAAGTACATGAATGGAATCAGTGAAATGTGCATGAATTAGCTGAACTAATTGTTGTAAAATAAAAATGACTACTCCAAAAGTCAGAATATATTGACAGCCTGAATAAAGTATTCCTCGGGATCAGCTTCACACATACACACTCAAAAATCCATGGAAAATTTAGTTGCCCTTTGCCTGGTGTTTTAGATAAGCTCTCATAGTTGAATATTAAAAATATTTTTCAGTGGACAACAGATGAAGACTTAACTGAAGCAGTTCATTCACTGGGGGTAAATGACATTTTGGAGATAAAATTTTTTGAAAATCGTGCTAATGGCCAGTCTAAAGGGTAAGAACTAACGTGATTTGTTTTTTCTATATATGGACTGAAGTTTGGGAGGGGAAGGAGTTCTCAATTTTCATAACTGTCAATCTTTGAGCTGCTAATCTTAGCTTATTGATGCAGAAATGATTTGGCATATAATTTCATACTAATGACTTAAATTTCAGGTATAAATTTTTGTGATAGTATTGCATGTCTCATTATTTCGTGAGTTAAAGCTTGTTGGTCATCTTCATTTAAGACAGTTTCTAGCTTTTAGTAGGTGTGGTCATGATGCTTGTTTTTCTTCAGTGTAAATGCTGTTCCCCCAACCTTCATTATTAAATCTTTCTTTACATCTTTACTTTCCATTAGCTGTTTAAAGTAAGTGCTTGAGCCCATTTTTCACTGACAGCCTAAATTTCACTACCTGAATGTGCCTTTCTGTCTCTTTGGCAGTAAGGAGCACACAGTGTATGCTTAACAACTTGGTCATACGAATTCATTATGTAGTCTGTTGGTACTCCACCAAAAAGCTGCCTTTGTTGTGATAAGTTTTGATGCATCTTGTACTTGCTCTTTTGTTTTCTTTTTTTATGTTCTAGGATAAGTTATTTTATCTGTTCTGAAAACTGGACTAAGACGTGTGAGACATTTTCTGTGTCTAGTTTTGAAGTATTCTTTTGCTTACTATGTGTAATCTTCTTCATGAGGTGTCAGAATGTCAGAAAATGGACAAATTGTGGTGTAACTTTTTTTGTTTCCTTTCAGGTTTGCCCTTGTGGGTGTGGGATCAGAAGCATCCTCCAAAAAGTTGATGGATTTGTTGCCTAAAAGAGAATTGCATGGGCAGAATCCTGTTGTAACTCCATGTAATAAACAGTTTCTGAGTCAATTTGAAATGCAGTCAAGGAAAAGTAAGCTTTTCTTAAGTGCTGTCTTGGAAAAGCAGAAAAAATAGAATGGCAGGTTTTTAGCTCAGCATCTTATAATTTCTACACAGTTTAAAATAGCTATAAAATACTTAGAGTCCAGGTATATGAAGTTGTATCTTTGTTTAAAGAAATCACTTCATACACTGAAGAGCTGCAGCATTCTGAAAGAAGGTTGCAGCTTCGTGCAACTCTTAACAGCTGGAGATGCTTTCTGAATTTCTTGTGAATGTAATTTTTTAAAAAAATCTCAAGAGCATTTAGAAATTTAACATTTGTAGACAAAGTGGGCTAAATTCTGATGTGTGGACCGTCTGTATTTATGACAGAATGGGGAAGAGAGGTTCCATGTTGTACTTCAGCACCATGTCTTGTGTTTCGCATTATGGCCTTGGGCTTCATTTAAGGAAGGACTGGCAGTCTCTCCAAATCCTCTTCCTTTAGTATGGGGCATAGTATTTTAGCAAAGAGTGTTTTCCTCCCCAGATGCGTGGGGTTTGGGTATGGGGAGCAAGTTGGTGCTCATAAGGTCATGCTTTAAGTGCTGCATAAAACTGTAAATCAAGCGTTGAAATGCTTTAACTTATTTTGATGTATGTAATGTCACTTTTGCTTTTCCATTGCAGCCACACAGTCTGGCCAGATGTCTGGGGAAGGTAAAGCTGGTCCTCCAGGAGGAAGCTCACGAGCAGCATTTCCACCTAGTAACAGAGGTCGGGGCCGTTTTCCAGGTGCCATTCCAGGTGGAGACAGATTCCCTGGACCGGCAGGGCCAGGAGGGCCACCACCGCCTTTCCCAGGTAAAATTACTCGTATATGGAGTTCCAGTCTTACTTGTGTTTCAATGTGGCATACTTACTTGGGACATGATAAAGATCAAGGCAATTCAGTAATGAGCCATAATCAGTATTCACGGCCAGATTGTAGGATTTGACTGTTTCTTTGTTGACATTCAAGAGGAAGTTGTACTTAATAAATCTGATAGCAAGATAAGAGCTTTTTTAGACACATTCTTTATACTATGTCAATATACATATTTTAAGTATGAAAAAAAATTAAAATGGATCATGTTAGCAAATGGATTTGGCTTTAGTGTAGTGTAGTTCAGATTTTCTGATTTGCTGTATGTGCTGAGAATGGATGGGTTGTAGAGTGTAAAGTAACTAATTTCCTTACTGTAGTACAAGTTTGCATGTGATCAGAAATTCAGCTTTAATTCATGCCTACTGACAGGTGGATTAGTTGGCACTTAAAACACCATAAATATAAGAGGAGGTCTTCCTGTTTAGTTAGGTATCTGGTGTAGTAGAAATCTGTTACACAACTAGGTTTGCACTGCAGTGAAGTTCTTTTTTCAGCTGACATATTTTTTAGTAAATGTCATTCAGTAATAGATTGTCTACCAACAGTCCAAGGGACATAGTCAAATTGAAAAACCAGTAATGAGACTCTAAAAGTAGGTTTGGATACTGCATTTACATTACTTTCTCCAATACAGCTTCTCCCATATCTTTAATATATATTTTATCTTAAGCCCCATATATGAAAGACTAGCTGCAGTAAGATGCAATATTTTCTAGAAAAAAAATCAAGAAGATTTTTTGTAATCTTCTTGTGGGTTTTGGAAACAACAGCAGATCATTAAGTGATTTGAGGAGGGGAGTTGTCAGTTTTCAAGATAATGTTCTTTTTAGATATCTCTAGATATCTAGTATCAATAGATACAGATAAATTAAAAATTTTCTAAGCTACTGGACCCAAAGCAGTAACATGCATGTCTTGTACATGTTGCACAGTGTTCAGGGAGGGTTGCTTTCTTTTTCTGTCATTGTTTTTAAGAATTAAAAAAGGAAGAATTTTAAAGAATTTTATTTCTTTGTATTTATTCACTCAATTTTATACCTTTGTTGTTTTTTTTGTTTTGTTTCTTTCTTTTAATTTTAGCTGGACAAACTCCCCCACGTCCACCCTTAGGTCCTCCTGGCCCACCAGGCCCACCAGGCCCTCCACCTCCTGGTCAGGTCCTCCCACCTCCATTAGCTGGACCTCCTAATCGTGGTGATCGTCCACCACCACCAGTTCTGTTTCCAGGACAGCCTTTTGGTCAGCCGCCACTCGGGCCACTTCCTCCAGGCCCTCCACCACCAGTTCCAGGCTATGGGCCACCACCAGGTCCACCACCACCTCAGCAGGGTCCACCTCCACCTCCGGGTCCATTTCCCCCTCGTCCGCCTGGCCCTCTTGGGCCACCCCTGACTCTTGCTCCTCCTCCACATCTCCCTGGGCCACCTCCAGGTGCTCCACCACCGGCACCACATGTGAATCCAGCTTTCTTCCCCCCACCTGCCAATAGTGGCATACCCACTTCAGACAGCCGTGGCCCGCCTCCGACAGATCCATATGGCCGACCTCCACCATATGACAGAGGTGACTATGGGCCACCTGGAAGGTGAGTTCTTTTCGTCTAATGTGTTTGGGTAGCAGATATTACTCCTCTTCTTGGAAGCATTTGATTTTTCCCTTTTAATGCAAATGTTAGGAACAATTAGAAGTAGGGCCAGAAGGGATCCCACCAATCTTGTAGTTTGCCCCTTTTAACTTCTCCAAGGGAATAAATCTGAGAAACATGTTTGCAGCAGGAAGAAAATCCTGAAATGCAACACCAGTAATCTCACTTCCCTTTTCAGCTCTGAACTGTTTGTCTTCGCTGTATTTGGCAGTGTCATCATTCCATGTGTTCTACATATAAACTTATATGTCACTTCTTATGCAGCAGCTTCTGGTTGTGCTTCTGTCTTAACTTGAAATTCTGACTTTTACCTGTATCATCGTGCTTTTCAGGCTGCCTTTTAAGAATGCTCTGGAGTTTTCTTTTTCGAATATGTGCATATGTTGAGGTCATACCATTTTCATCTTTCAGCAGCATTCCTTGTCCCTTTTTTCTTCAGGATTTAGTTAAAACTTAGTGTTTGTCTTAAAAGCCAGGTGTGAATTTACTACAAGACTTTTACCTTCCTTTCCTGTCAAGATGTTTCTGCTCATTTGGTGCAGTCTTGCTCTGTTTGTAGCAGTGGCTTTTCCTGTGATTGATTCTATCTGCGACAGAGTTCTCAAGTCCCTGACTTGACTTGTCAAGTTTTTCACATCTTGTTTGAAACATCTTTTTCATCTGTGATTTCAAGCATCTCTGTCTTGCTGCTGTTTCTTGATTTTCACCATATTTGTATTTGTCAAAAATTTTGGCATAAATTGTGAGAGATGATTTTACATAGATTTGAATTTTTCAGTAGTAATTTTACTGCTAGCATGAGACACACTTTTCTGGCTTAAAATGTTTCCTGCAAAGATGCTTTGCTGTGATTCTTTTTTTACCACAAAGTTTAACCCCCCCGCCAAGCATTTGTACACATGATGTTCATACAAAAAAAAACCTATAGAAATTCAAGCTTTGGCTTAATTGCCTGAAATATAAGACTATAAGGTGTCGGGTATTTTTTGATGGACAAAGTCAAGGTTGTCTGCAATTTATAGAATGTCTGGGGTGGGAAGGAGTGGGAGTAGGACAGTATAACTTACTGTCCAGTATTTTCATTAATAATGTTGAAGCTATCATCCATAACTATTTAAATTGTCATTAATTATATATCATAGGCGTTTCACTGGAAATAACATGTCCATAAGAGAAAAATTACATATTCCATTCTATGGGAGGCACACGAAAAATAATACTCAAAACTCAGGGAGGTATGAATTTTTAGACATTTCCTCTTATGCTAAACTGGCTATAGGATCTTGTTCCACTTCTTGCAATTAAGAGGATAGCATTGCTTATTATTCTGCATTTTCTTTCTACCAGAAGAACTAACACTGTTCTAGAAATATCAAGCAGTGGGCCAGTTTGACAGTCTCAGCATTTATCTCTTAACACATTTCTCCAAATTTTCTATGTGACACAGAGACTGGCTAATAGGACACTGCAAAACTTTTGGGAAAATTTAGGTTTACTTCTGTTACTTTGCAAACCCTGTATAGGTAGCTGATAATTGAAGTGTAATGAGTATGAGGATTCTGCTTTATTGCTTCCTCCTTACTGCGACTAGTAGGGAGGTTAAATTGGAGTACCTTGAACTTGACCAGAAATTTTTTTTAAAAAATTGCTGTAAAATGCTGACATATCATTCAGAAAATTGAGTGTTTTAAAGATGATAACTATATTTATTTTTCAAAAGTTACAGCATTCTGGTCTTAGTTAAGATCTGGGAAACAGGATCATATAGTTCTGATTCCAATACTGTTATGAAAATTATCTCTAATTTTGCTCAAAGTTGCATTGCCTATGTACATGTATTTCCACATCCATTCAGTTGGGAATATCTATTTACATACCTTCAAGGATTTTATGAAAATTGTAAATATTTGTAAAGCACAATATTAAGTGCTGCTGAATGTTTGAAATAGATGGGATGAACAAAAAATAAGTCTATTTATACAGCCATGTCTTAATTGTTTTTTGGGGTTTTTTTCATTTGGTGGGTTTTTTGGGTTTTTTTTTAAGCTTTCAGGATTTTATACTGTAACGGTGGTCCTTAACAAAAACCAAAACCAAACCCAGATCCTGCTTTCTTTTCTGTTTGTCACTGCTTAAAGTTGCAAACTTGGATTGTTGAAATTGCAATGATAGCTTCTGAAGTTGTCCTTAACCTTTTAAATACTAGTTTTATTGCTTGCAGAGAAATGGATGCTGCAAGGACACCTCTAAGTGAAGCAGAATTTGAAGAAATCATGAATAGAAACAGGGCGATCTCAAGCAGTGCCATTTCAAGAGCTGTATCAGATGCCAGTGCTGGTTAGTAAAACTCAAATTAATGTGTTTGCCATTCTAGCCGACTGAAAAGAACTTACAGGGTTTTTTTTTTTAAATTAGGAATCTGAAAGGCCTGAAGCCTCATTTTCCTAACAGGATGCTGAATTTAGGTACAACTTATGACTGATTTTGTACTGTGCTTCAGTTAGTTTCTAAGAACCTTCTGAATACTGATCTGGACAATACTTGAATATTTGGGCTTCAGTAAATTATCTAGATGACTGTTTAAGAGAAGATACTCAAAATGGTAATACTGTTACAGATAAAAGCTATGTTTTAGTTTGCATAATTTTTTGATCCTGATCTTGTATCATTTTCAGGGGACTATGGAAGTGCTATAGAGACCTTGGTAACTGCAATTTCCTTAATCAAACAGTCCAAAGTATCTGCAGATGATCGCTGCAAAGTACTTATTAGCTCTCTTCAGGACTGCCTTCATGGAATTGAGTCCAAGTCTTATGGTTCTGGATCCAGGTAAAACTTTCCTCTTCCATCTGCTCTTATTTAAAAAAGAGAAGGTGTAGTGCAGGACTAGTTTACAGAGAAGAAAGTAAGGCATGTAAGAAGTTAGTGATTTGCTGAGCTGCACAGGAAATGTGTAAAGGAACCAAACAAGGCTTTCCTGAACCTAGGAAAGTTGCTTTTTAATTAACTCTCTTTTGAAAATTGATGTGACTAGCTTCAATTTAACTCTTAGTTTTACTTAGTGGTTTTGGCACATATTTTCCATAAGCAGATTAGCAGCCATGTTGTAGTGATCGTTTGAGATGTGGTGCATTTCCCCCAGCTGATTTCAGTCATCCTCCATTCTGAGTATGTACTTTGACTTTTCTTTGCTAGATTAGAAGGTGGATGCCCCTTACTACTTGTAACTGAGTTCTTAGCCACCACTGTTTGTACAAAGTATCTTTAATGTTATATACAAAAAAATATACCTGCCTCAAGATGAACAGATCTTTCTCTCATATCTGTTTTTGGTCAAGTTCATGCTCATAAGCAGAGTACAAAACTGGTGCGGGGATGACAAGTATTTTGAAGAAAAAGTTAATGAAGTAATTTCTTTTAGAAGACGTGAGCGATCCAGAGAGAGGGACCACAGTAGGTCACGAGAAAAAAGTAGGCGCCACAAATCACGTAGTAGAGATCGTCACGATGACTATTACCGGGAAAGAAGCCGTGAGAGAGAGAGGCATCGTGATCGGGACAGAGATCGTGACAGAGAACGAGACAGAGAGAGAGAATATCGTCACCGTTAAAGAAGGTGAGCATTTCTTTCGTGTTCTTGAACTTTACTGACTTACTAAAAGTAACTGCTCCAGGTCTGAGATTATTTATACCATTCACGTCTGTATTTAAATGATCCTGCAGTATGTACTGAATCACTTTCTTCTTGCAGCACCTGACATGAACATAGGTAAGTAATAACAGGTAATTAACTGGTCTTGGGAGGGAGCAACTATTTGTGCAATTATCTTCTACATTCTGCATGCCACGTCTTTTATTTTGGCTGATAATAGTGTTCCCAGTTTTTATGAAATGTGATTGAACTACTTCTTAAAAAGGCAACAAGTCAGGCTGTTCTGTTTGTAATCTTAAAAGTTTATATGAATTTTACAGCTTTATTTCTTAATTGTATTTAAAAATACTAATTTTATATTTCAAAATATACTTGTGTAAGGACTGCAGCATTTAGCCCTTCATAGATTGTGTGTGGATTATTTCAGTGTCCATACAGTTATTGTCCTTTCACAGGTACGGTGGTGACTTTTTGGGTTTCGGTATTTGTGGGTTTTGTTGTTTTGTTTTGTGTTGGTTTTTGTTTTTTGTTTTTTGTTTTTTTTTTCCTGGTGAGTTTTAGTCAGATTCAGGAAATATGACCAGATTTTGCTCTTTATTTTATGAAATGTGATCTGTCAGTATCTTCTGCTTTCTAGCTAAATCCCAGTATTAACCTTCAGTAAAATTTATTACCAGTTGTTGCCCACCACCCTGATTTTAGAGTCCATCCCCCTTCTGGTAGTAAAATCATTTTCTGAAGACTAGTAAACAAATGTATGACAGAAGAATTGATTCATTTCTGGTTGTTCACAAACTAACGCGCTCTTTTATTTCATGTATCCGAAGTCTTGTATGCATCAGATGTCTAGACAGCTAGAGTAGCATGCTAAACAATGATTTTTTTTAATGGACGGCTTTAAAATACATAGAAATGTTTACATTATATAATGTACCATTTTGAGGGTTGGGAATTAAAGTTACCAGTGATTCCTCACATTTGACAATTGGAAAAAAACCCCCCAACCCTACCTAATAGTGACTCTCTAGTGGTTTCTTCCCTTTTTAAAAGAACTTCCACTACATCTACACTGAAATGGAAGCTTGTAGATGTGCCTGTCTGCCCAGCTTCCATTTCTCACATTTAACCTCAGATTTACTTTCCAGATTTGCGTGTGTTATTTATTCATGGAAGTTCATTTATAGATGTTACAGAACAAAACTTCTAAAAGTCAAATAAAATGTAGTGTAGTCCTAAGTGAAAATACAGTTTTGTATGTGTTAAATGTCAGTTTTTCAGTCAGGCCTTTTATGTCACTGACATTTCCCTGGGAGAGAACAAAGTATGATACTAAGTGCTCTAGTCTGTTGAGGATTAAGTGGGATGTTGTCTTGCGTTCATATATTAGCAGGGCACACAAAAAGAAGTAACTGACCTAGAGAAGGGGAGTCAAAGGCTTAAATAGGAAGGTGAAACATGGCATCTGAAATAAAGTTGCCAGTATATTTCTGTTAATGCCACTTTTTGCCATTAAAAATGTATTGATAGAAATATTTCTGGAATTTAGTAAAAATATCAACTCTGGTTCTTAATTGTAAAATAAGAGAACGTAAAAATACAGATATAACAAAAGTAAATGTAGTTTCTTTTGATGAACTGCATTTTCACCTTTTATAATAACTGCATATTTTTGATATTTGCAAATAGTTGTTACTAACAGAGGTAACCATTGAGCTGAGTAATGGATGCATTTCCAGAGTGTTTTCCTTCTGGTGGAGATGAGCAAGCCATACTAAAAATTGTTTATAGCCTGGAATGAAAGATAATTTTTTCAACCCTTGGCACACTTTACTAATCTAGCTTTAATTTTTATGTATTTAGCATTGTACACGTAGATACAGATTTACTGTGCCAAGTACAGATTTCCTACTCTGTTATCCCAAGAATATATATCAAACAGCATTAGGTTGCATTTCATAATTTCTGAAGCACAATTTACACTGAGGCCGTGATTTCAGTCTCAGTTCAGCTGGGATTTATATTTGCAAGATCCTTTAGCTTTGTTTTGTGCTGGGACTTCTCTTTTCTTTCAAAAGGGTGTCTTGGAAGGATTCCCTTGTGCGAAGAAAATAGGTCCTAAGAACTTGATTTAAAGGGCAAATTTAGTATACTACATGTAAATGAAAGCATTTGGTATTTTTTTTAAGTTAAGTTGTAAACATTTTGTCTTGTTGCTGTCTTAATGAAGAAGAGCTTTATTGTAGTTTTGTTTTTATATATTTATACACACACACATATAAAAGAAATACAGTTATCTCCTGGTTTGTATGTTTCATTTTCACTAAGATGTATGTTGCCATACATTTTTTGTTTCATTTTTTACATTGAATAATATTCATAAACTGATTTAACACTCAGTCATTTAATAAATATCAACAGTGCTGAAACGAGTTATTCCCCATATTACTGTGTTTTGCCAGAAAACATGAAGTTGCCTCTGTGCCTGCACCCTGTGAATGGCACCTATATTTCTCCTTATTGTGTACCTATAGTCATAACTGTGATACTGTACTGGCATTTTTTCCAAAGTGTTACACGTCTAGTTCAGAAGGATTCTGAGGGTCCGTTGTGAACATCTTTGTAAACAGTGAAATTTGGTTTGTACTGTATTACATTTATAGAGATGGGTTAAATTGGAATAACTTAAAAAATATGTTTATAACAGTAAAACTATAAAAAGTTTAGTTGTACCATACCAGGTGTTTACACTTCTGTTTGTACACTTCATGATTTAAAGTTATATTCTTGCAAGATTTTTGTGCCTTCACTTGAGTAAGACTTCATGTACATTGACAGTCCATTCTCCTGAATTACTGTAAACTGAATGCTTCCTTGGAACATCTTGGCTTTGCTCATAGAAAGCCTGTAAATATAAAAGATAACAGTGGGTTTAAGACAAGTGTCTAACCTCTATTACTCAAAAAAACTAAGAACCCAATAGAATGACACTTAGAAGAATTAACAGCAAAATTAATGTGTACAAACAGAATAGTAATGTAACTTCATCAGCATGAGTCCTGACTTATTAGGTAGAATTTTTTTTTTAATTTAACTGATACTCAATAATGTATTTCTAGCTGATACATTGTCCCAGTCTTAATCTGTCTGAATTTCTATAACTGCTGAATGTTAAATTTTTCATTTTATGTTTTTGTTATTGGGTTGATTGATTATTTCCTATTTAAACTGGATTTAGATTGAATTGCACAGACAAAACCACAACATTGTAACAGTTGATATGTATGTAGACTTTGTACTCCATATTTCATGTTTATTCTCTGATTTTTCTGCTCTCAAACCACTGTAAGCAAAATAATTTGAAGTCTGAGGCTCATATGGTTCTTCAAAAACTGCTCTCAGATCACTCTGAAATTAGTTTCAGCTTTCAAGTGATTCGAGAAGTAAGATGGTTGGAATTTTTTGTGTCAGTAGGAGGTGAAATGGTACTGATGGCTTACATAGTATTCATTATAATTTTGCTTCTCTGAGTTGGAACTGTCCTGTAACGGTGCTAATAACCACTTAAACGTCAAGTAAAGTATGAAATTAGCCTTTTAAGAAACCTTGTAATGAATTGACAAATGCCTATTTTTAATAGGCTATTTTAATAATAAGCTTCTCGTTAATATTAAGTGAATCATGTGGTAACATTGTTCAAGACCTGGGTATAAATACTTGTCTAGAATTACATCAGGTCTTAGTCTTAAGCTGTTACAAATATTATTTACTTAATCTCTTCCTTTTTTTTTTTTTTTTTTAACTATGTGTTTTATGTGGGGCCGGCACTATTCTTCTGTATTTAGCATTCACCAGAGAAATAATGCTTTGTGCATCTGATTCAGTATTTGACATCCAGCACAGCATGATAGAGGGAAACAGTGCCACTGGTTTATGTGCTTTTTAAAGTCTGTTTTATCATTACTCTGGTGCTTTGCAGAAACATACAGTTTGTCTGTTAATGTTCAATGATGAATCTGATTTTCTTGAGGGGGAAACAAGGATTTAAAAAATGAATGGAATATCTTATGCTACTTATTTTCAAATGCATAACTTTCATTACTTTTTTCCCATGAATATGTTGCTGTAATTTTATTGACTTCTGAGGTGTCTTTAGACACACTTTTTTTTTTTCCTCCTATCCTGGGCTTTTTTATTTGTGAATTCATTAGTTTTAACTAATTTGATCTACGTGAAAAGTTCACCAAGAAACCTTTAGGCATATGAAATACAGAATTGAAAATGTTGGTTTGATGCAATGTTCTTCAAAGAATGAAAACAATTCACTTTTTTACTTTTGCTCATTGTGGTTTGAGAACTAAGATTTCTTTTTACCAAAAAAATGGAGACACATGAGAGATCTTCATTTTTATGTTTTCTTGTGGCAGCCCAATCTACCTTTTTGTCTCTTCCTCATATATTAATGTGAAAAACAGTTGCCAATAATTCATATCTTTTTAATTTGTAAACTAAAGATTGAATTTTCTGAACCCACCTCTCTGTTCATCATTTAGTTTTGGTGAATAGACAGGCTGGTATAATAGAAGAAAGATACTTGACAAATGAAATTAGTTCGGGAGGATTTTCCCCCATGTAAAATTATTTATACAGTCATGAAATTGTTGTTGTGTTGATTTTAAATTATACACTAAGACTGAAAAAAGACAGCAGGTAAGTACACTCATAATGGGGGGGGACCAGGCAGCAAATGTGAGAAGGTGCTAGTGCTGATGAAATAGTCTGTACGTGTACGGTGAACAGAACAGAACCACATGTGTATCTCTGCTTACATGCTGAAAGACAAATAGAAAGTCAAGCTTGAAATTCCTTCTTTCTCACTATGTTATAGCTAAAGCATCAGAATATTTGGGGTATTTTGTGATGTTCTGGAATATAGGTTAAATTAAAAAGAAATTTTTGGCTTTTAAGCTGATACTTTCTGTGGGATTTTTGGTTTGTGTATTTCTTTTTCTTCATGTATAGAATAAAATAAAGGAGAATTACATGAAGTAGTTCATAGGAGCTTGTAGGATATAATAACAAATGTATATTGTGCATTTTACTGAAATGTGAACATGTGAGATTGAAATTCAATCTCTAAAAATAAACTACTATAATAAAACTTGATGGGTATATGTATATACAGCTTTAAAACTGCTGTAGAATTTTCAAAATTTTAAAGGCTGTTTAAAGCTTTTATGTGCTTATTTGGGTAATTGGAATTAAAGGAAAAAAATTAGAGCTGCTATTGCAAGATGCTTTTGATACATATATAAGAAATCTATTGGGTTTTGTTGTAAGAGTGTATCTTTATGGGTAAAAAAATGCTCAAGTTGCATCTTGCATAAATACAGAAATGTTTGATCACTCAGGTTTTGGGATTTCATTTGTGAAATGTTCTAGCATAAACCCCTAACTTTTAAACCACAAACTATCTATTCAACACCTCAGTCTGAAATTTGGATAGAGTTGGTAAATTTTGGTAGAAATGCTGAGAAACTGATTGCTGTCTGGTGTTAAATTGTACAAATCTAACGCATACTTGGGACAGATAGCTTATGTATGAGCTTGAGGCAGATGGAAAGATGCCAAGAAATACTGACTAGATATTTAATTTTTTTTTAAAGTGTTTTGTTGCTTCAATATTCTACTTGAATGTAGAATACTGAAAAGGACTGAGCACACAGGTATAATCCATACAGATTTATTTCTTTTTGGAACTACAAGGGTTTCCAGTTTTGCCAAGATATAGTGGCAGAATACTTGGAACCGAAATGTACACCACTTTGGATTGTAGTTGGTCATGTTTTTAAAAATGAAGGCTTAGTGTGGTGCTGACTGTCTTAAGAGCCCAGTACCAAAAAGCATTAATGCTAAATTAACTTTATTGTGCATTCTTTAGAGTTCCTGTAGTTCTATAAGTACCTTTACAAACACAGCAAATTATTCCCAGGAACCGAAGCTTTCTTATGGTAGTATTACAAATCGCATGTAGGGTGCTTTGGATCTGTTAACCATTGCCATAGACGTAATAAAGATCCATAATTCTGGCTGCAGCAACTGTATAATGAGAGCAGCAAATTCTGATGTGCAGTCTCACAGCTGTCAGGTACTTACTTTCTCCACTAGAAAACTCAGATTCTCTCCTGTCTGTTTGCGCTAACTTAGCCCATGGCTCTGAACATACTTTTCTTGTGGAGGTAGCGCTTTGTCACTTTGCTACTAATTAATTTCAGAAGTACACAACTCCTATGGAAACATTGGCCTCAGGGAAGGAACTTCCCCCAAAGTAGTTAGTTGTTGAGGCATTCAGGACCTGGGAACAAAATCTGTGAATAAGAGAAGAAATTTCACTTGCTTATTTGGATTAATTTATGTGCATACTGTAGTATATAGGGTCAACTTGGTTATACTTTGGAATTTTTTTTAAAGTTATTGTTAACAGTCACTTTGAGGAAATGAAGAAGAAAATTGAGTACTTAGTTCTCCCAGCTTTGAAATTATTGTACTAGTAGAAGAATATTTGACAGCTGTGTACTGTTGCACGTTCATGAAATTGCTTCTCTAAATGTCTTGGTTTTCAAATGAATCTGAATTTAATGTGTTGGGTTTTTTAAGAATTTGAAACTATTTTGAAATTATTGAATGTTGAAATTGTGAATTATTGATAAAATTAAGATAGCTAATTGTTTTGTAATGGAATTCGACTCAAATCCAGTGTATGGAATTATACCATCCCGAGTATTTTGTGAACTCTTACAGTAATTAACTTTGAATTGTGTGGTTCCCTGATTTGCCAAAATAGATGAGAGTAGGAAGTAGGGCTTGGGGTTTTTTCTAGGGCAAGGAGGTGAGGAAACCTGCAAATCTACATTGTATTAATTGGAAAGTGGGTTCTTGTGCATAACTGCAAGTGTGTATTTTTACATGTGAACCCCATCCAGCTTGCCACTAGTCTGAAAATTTTGAAGTACTGGTGTCAGATTCTGTGTGCTTTTAAATGTTACTGAGCTGTGAGCCATCCACCTCATTATACAAGCAATGAATTACTTAAATGTCAAACCAGCTTAAAACTTCTGTAAGTGGGCAGGTAAAAATGTAAAAATCTAATTGTGGTAAAATTACTTTAAATTCTTGTTCAGTTACTTTTGCAGAATGCATACTTTAGGAAATGTTCTATATAAATGTTGCAGTCAGTCACAGGAGCAGTAGTTATTTCTTTCTTTATCATCAGTACTTTAACTGTGAAGTTTATATTCTTTCGACTTTGTTGTACAACAACATTAATCTTATTTTTAATTACTGTATTAGAAAACAACTTCAAATGAGTAGCTACTGCTTCTGGGTGTTTTGTGTTAGTTAACATCATGGTGAAGTAGATGCACGAGTTGTGTATGTATAGATAAGCCAACAATTTTCTGTGTGTTATGGGGACTAGCAAAATCTACATCACAAATTTTGACACATTACAGCTGAAGGAAGAGGAACAGCGTGCAAGACAAGATACATTCTTCAAAGAAAGATGCTTGTCCAGCAGTTTGCTTCATGTGATTGAACTGAGCCTGTAAGGATTCATGGATAATATGAACAGGAATAGATCTGAATAAAGCAAATCTGCATACATGGTAACCAGTAGCTCTTTTACTTTTTTATGTTGCTTAACTGTTTTATTTGAGGGAAACCTGTGTGATTTAAACCTTATAGCTTTTGCAACTTTATTACTGGTTATATACATTTGGCAATTATAATGTGCAAGCAATTGAAAAAAAGTCAAGTAAATGCTTGTTTTTATAGTAGTTTGTTCATGTTAAACTGTTCATATAATGTCTGTACACAGCACCACTGATTACAGTAGATGTAGTGTTGTAATAAACTGTTTAATGGGGCTGATGTGTAAAGCTGTTCAAGTTATTTGATGTTTACACCTCAGGGAAAGTCATGTGTTCAGCAATATTTAAAGATAATGTTACAATGAAAACATTGATGCTGTCTTCAAAAACATCGCAATAGTTCTTGCATATGCCTCAACCTAATCTTGCGTTCAGCAAGTTAAACGTACTAATGTTGCGCTCTCCCACTCAATTTTGATACAAAAATAGGTGGTTACATAAAACCTTTAATTCTGTTTTGCTTTTTAGCAGTGTTTACCTAGGTGGCTTGTGAATTTGCTAATTGACTTATAAAACTGTAAAAACTGCAGCTCTCGGTGGTCAGTTGTTCTGAGGAGAGATAGTCCCAGGTCTGTGATTTTTAGCACACTGAAAATTTTCTCTCATACAGCCTTGATCCTGATTGACACTACAGTTAATATAAACTTAAATTGTTTATATGAACTTCAACTGCCCATAATAAGGGGTAGAAAAGTTAGGTTTAAAACACCCCAAATCCTGCAGTTGTTTACAGTTTTATAGTAATAGTGCTTGTGTGTGTTCCTGTCCACCCCCAAGGCCGTAGCAGTCTGTACATAGTTGTATATTAGAAATGTGCCAGAAGAAACAAGATGTTACCATTTTTATGACTTCATGGGTTTGGTATTTTCTTAATACTTTGGGTTTATTCACACATGCATATGAAAGAGAAGGTACATTTGTATGTCCTTGTTCACCAATGGGCAATATTTAAATGTCTTAGCGAAAAATGGCACTGGTTAAATTAGTCAGATGAGGTTTTGTAAATTTACCTAAAAACAAATTAATGGAACACTCAGTGAAAGTAGGCATCAAATTACAGAATTTGTTTTAAATTTCATCAAGTGTGAAATGCAAGCAAATAGAAATTTCATAAAAGCTGCAAAAGCTTCATTTCCGTCAGCCTTGCGCAAAGGCTCACTTTTAGTCTATTGTAAAGTGTTACGTAACGGACACGTTCTTGGAGTTGTCACTCGTTCAAATAGCTGCACTTAATGTTTTAAGTTAAGTTTCAAGACCTCAGATGGCTTTAAGAGGCAACTCGTAGAAGCCTCTTGATTTCTTTTTTGCCAATTCTGAAGATTTTACAGCTGACTTAAAATGTTACCCTGTTCAGGAAAGCATTTAAATCTGTTTGGTTTACCAGAGCGTAGAAAGCATGTTCTTACATTTCATGGATTTCAAGGAATGTAAACATATGCTTTAAGTGTCGTATTTGCATACATGAGTGATTTTTATGCTTTACTGAGTTGAGACCAGTAGCTTGTGCAACTGCAGAAGTTTTGCATAAGCCTGAAATGCTCAAATATTTTTGGCACCTACTATTCAACCAGGTTTCCTGCAGCCAGGCTCATGCTGTTTGACTTGGCTACAGCTTCAGACTTGCCCCTTTTTCTTCTTTTCCTAAATTGTGTACCTCAGTTCCTCACGCATGGGATCACTGGTGTTTATTGAACTCTTTGCTACTGAGAAGATATTTCACGTGTTTGTTTAATCTTGTTTGAAAATGAAAACTGCCTTTAAAAATTTTGTAAAACTGAAAGATGTATCAAGCAAGTCGTGAATCACTTCCTGCTTTTTTTGTGAATAGGTATTGGTTACAAACAGTACTGTTGTAACATTTTTTTTCTTTACTTAAAAACATTGTTTACTACTTTGTATAATAAGTTTAAGGAAGAAATTACCTGCCTGTAGCAGTTAAATGGGGAATAGCTAATACTGGAAAAGCAGCAGGTAAGTAATGTTCCATTGCATAGATATATTAAATTTTAAAATAAAACCCAGTAACTTTACATGCATTTTATGCAGGAACGGATATTTTAGTCCACATTGAAATAGATTTGAGACTGTTGCTCCTTTTACATAGAGTGTAATTTCTCACTCACATATTTCTATTGCTGGCAATGGAAATAGCAGGGAGAGGATATCAGGGGGTAAATAACATAAGTTAAACAAAATGACCATTGTAACCTGAGAGATGAGATCCCTGTATGAAGCCCATTATTTCTGCTTGTTCTCCAGATTCTTAGTTTTAACTGATAAATGTACTGTGTTGCAATTTAGATAATACTCTCTTGTTGTTGTGAGTTTCCTTTGTTAGATTTTTTTATAAAACAAATGTACAGAAAAAAATCCAAAGACCCTGATAGACACCAAAAAGGAGTATGCCTAATGTACATCATGTGTAACTGGATCTGTAGTAGAATTTTTACTGCGTTTTGGTTTACTAGAGGTTCCTGCAATTTCCTGTGCCACATGCAGGAAATGGCAGTTTGGAAACTTACTGACTGGTGGTGATGCCATGATGGCTACTGCTCTTTAATATTCATTCAGTTGTATTTCATTTCCTTTTGCTAGTGAAAGGATGAAATAATCTGTGAGGAAATACTTCATTTTTTTCAAATATTGAGTTCATAAATAACATTGAAAATATTATCGCTATGTCCTTTATCTTGAAAGACAAAACTAACAAGTAGTGACTTAGGGGTGGTGGTGCTTTACCAACAGAACTTGTTTTGACAGTTTGTTTTTCAGAAGTAGAGGGTGGTTTTTTCAAAATAAAATTTTTACAGGACTATACGTTTCAACAGGTCAAAGTACTTAAGAAGAAGAACATAGCATTTTGAAAACTGTACAGTCTTTTTTTTTCCTCATTCCCTTTTTGCTTTCTGTGCCAATAATTTTTTGTTCTGATTACATTTTTAAAAATGTTTGTCAGAACCTCAAATTTTTATTTACAGTGTGGCTTATAAGCTTGGATAGCTGGGGTTTTTTATGTTAAACAAGATATTTTTATCAAATTTAGACATTAGCTTTTTTCTTTATGGACTGAGTACTTTCTGGTTTTGTTCCTTTGAAATTGGTGAGGCTTAGTTTTTCTAACTGTATTTTTTTACCTGATTGTTTAGTTGCATACCCAAACCCTTGTAAATGTTTTTTCCTAATTGTACGTGGATAATTGGAGATTTAAATGTTGTATATACTTGTCATCTGTGTTTCTAGTAAAATACATGGCATTCTTTGTAGAAATACTTAATTCCTGATTTTCTTTCCTTATCCACTTGCTCTGTGTACAGGTTAAACAGACACTGCTCTCATTTTTATTTATAGAATTTTTTACATAGCCTGTTAAAATTGTCTTTGGTTCTTGTGTAAACTGAGATACAGCCTTAAATTTCCTAATACAATGCTCGTTAAGATACTGTCAGTCACGTAGATTTAAATATAAAACATGCACATTTAAGACTGGTACTCTTCAGAGATCTGAGACACTAAATTGCTTCTGCGTTGAAATAGAAACCCTTCAAGATTTTAGAGAAGGAAAGTGCAGGTCAGTATCCATATAAAAAAATAATTTTAATTCTTTCCAAAGTAACAGTTGTAACATGGAAAAGAAGCAAGGTGGATTCAGTTGAGATTCAAATTATTTTGGTAATTGCACAGGTCTTGAACCTAATGGTTGCAGCATGCTGATGAATCATGATGTTTATGCAGAAATACTTCCTCTTGCAATTATGACGCCTTGCAATAAATACTTCAGACTGGCTTGGGGTGGATGGGAGTGTTGAGTTGGGGGTTTTTTGGTTTTGTAGTTGTTTCGCCTTCCTCCCCTTTCATCCCCATACTCCATTAAGGTCTGACATCCCCTTTATTTTTAGATTTCCTTTTAGCTTTAGAGGATAAATTTACTAAGGAGCAGTTTGAGGTATAGAAGTTCATCAATTTGATGTTCTTGTGGGATTTGTTTCCGCCATGTTGGACAAAATACGATAAAGCTCCTCGTTCCATTTGTGTATGATACGTTTGTTAATTCTTGAACCCTTTCTATAGCCCCAGTGATTGCAGTGAGTTCTGGGATGATGCCTATGCCTGTGCTTAAATCTTATAAATACACTACAGACTACAGAAGTCTCTTGAAAATAGTAAACAGTATACCTTTGATCCCGAAGGAATGGAGCATTTAAGTTGTAAAAATTCCCATCTGTTCATACCATGTAATGTGATTTTTACACGATTTCAGAAATAACACTTTAGAGTATATTCAGCTAATAGACTTCAGCCTCACCCTCTTGTACACAGTATTTTGTAATAGAAAATATTTTAAACTGTGCATATTATCACATTATGAAACAGACATTCCCTTGATCTTCAGATGTAAGAAAATGAGGAATGTGTGTGCTTTTATAAATATAAGTGGTTGCAAATTCATATTCCTTACTACTGCAGTTGTCCTTTTTTAAAATAATAAAGAAAGGGGGAAAAAAAAAAAAGCCGCCAAGTGTTTTAAAGGTGAAATACATTCCTATTTCATAAACTGTAACATTTTTATGACTATTACCAGCACTGCTGACTTTCTAAACAAAAGGCTGTATTGTCTTCCTGTACCATTCCATTTCCCGGTTCCTGCTTTGCACAAGGGTATATGAGTAAAATATTCAAGAAATGGTTTGAAATACAGAAGGGGGGTTGTCCAAGTTGGAAAGCAGAATTGCAATGCAAAATGTAAGGAAATGGATGCCTGTCAGAATGCCTGACTCCAAAGGATTTTATATATATAGTAAACAGTTTCCTGATGCTGGCAGGCCAAAGAGTCTGTTGAATACTGGAGTTTTTGGAGACCTGTATTTCTCCACAAGGTAAGATGGTATCCTAGCAAATGTGGATTTCAATACATTTTCAGCAAAGGTACTTAAATAATCTGTAAGTTTAGGGATAATTTCATTTTTTTTAGATGTTATACTTGAAATATTGCACAACTTTTAGCTTTCATAGGTTTCTTTTTTTCAGCCTTTAGGAGACTGTTAAGCAATTTGCTGTCCAACTTTTGTGTTGGTCTTAAACTGCAATAGTAGTTTACCTTGTATTGAAGAAATAAAGACCATTTTTATATTAAAAAATACTTTTGTCTGTCTTCATTTCAGCTTGTCTGATTTCTTTGCAATTCTCATTATTGCCAGACTTTTCAAATTTTCAGACATTAAAACTTGGAGGGTGGACATTCTAAGATAGTTACAGCTACATTCTATGCTGTAATGTCTTCTGAATCTAGAAATAGTTTATACTAGCTCTTGTCCTTATCTGGACTTTTTGCAGAGTTTACAACCAATGAGAAGTGCATACTTTTTTTTGAGCTAACCTTATTTTTCTGTAAAATACAGTGACCCACATGAAATGTGTTAACTAAAGGGAAAAAATAAGCATGTGCATAAAGTAATTTCAGTCTCTTAAAATTACATTTTCAGACTCAAACATCAGTGTAGTAATGTTTGGAGCTGTGGACTTTCTCTATAGGAGGCATTAAGCCACTGATGATAGAACTTTTTAATCTGGTTTCTTGCTTTGACTAGGTCTGGCAAATGTTAATCATTGCAAAGCATGTGAGTGTTAAACGCAGTGGCTGTAAAACAGCTGTATGGCAGGTTGAACTGTTGTCAGCTCATTTCATGCAAAACATTGGTTTGATACCAGTGACAGTATCCATCCTCTGATGATTTAAAACTAGTTTTGATACTGGGGTTACATGGGCAAACGTTTTTGCTGCTAAAGCAGAATGTTGGGTTACATAAAACACATCTCTGAGTTATATACACAAAGCCACTTGCATTGCCATACTGTGCCATTCTAGTGGTGAACTTCCATAATTCATAATACTTGTCAAAGCTCATTCACTCTGGCACAAAACGACCTATACCCATTGTACTGTCTTAGATTATTGGTATCATTTTCTGTGCTGTTGGCTCCACCTTTGGCCTGTGATGAGCCTCTGCCATTTGACAATGGTAAGATTATGTGTGAACGCTGGTGTTCATTTGGGAAAAAACTTTTCTTTATAGTTTCAAAAATAAGCCTAAAATTTAATCCGATTGGCTTGGAAAAACACAACATTCATGACTGTATTTAAACCCAATGGGTAATTGTACAGGTCTCTGTAGAGGAAACAAAATGTTCATTAGAAAATTAACCTGAATTTCTTTGGGTAGTGCTCCAATAATGGAAATAACATTCACTTACTCTAAAGGGCTCAGACATTAATTGTCACAATAGCAAGCAATAGGATAGCAAAGCCAACTTGGCCAGTGAGTTTACTGTAGTGTGTCAGAATTTCACTGTAACAACCTGAGTTTTTAACATGATTGTGTGTTGTAGTCTGGTTTCATTGACCATGAGAAAATTCAGAGAGAGATGGAAATGGTGTTGGGCTGTGGCTGGTGGGGTTCAGGGGACTCCAGGCTTCCTTCTGGGTTAAGAGCAGAGGGGAAAATCATTGCGAACTCTTGATTTTGAAAGTATCTTCCTGCAGTTTTCCTCCAGGTTAGGGTGTTCAGCAGTTCCAGTTGCAGAAAAGTGTAAGCATCTGTCCCCCAAAACATGGGATGTATACTCTAAGATAAACACCGTGAGGATTCAGTAGTATATGGATGAATTCATTGTGGAGGTGTTCAAGCATAGGTCAACTAACCAGGACACAAGACCATCAAGGTACGCTTTGAAATGGTATTGGAGAATGGGGAAGGTAATATAACAAGTATGGGGTTGGTTTCCTTCCACAAGAGTTTCCTAGAGAAAATATTATCCTTTGAGTTGCAGACAAGGAAGTAATTTGATAATGCTTATTAGGAAGACATTCTTGCTCAATTCTGCTTGTAAGAACCTTGCCTCCAGCCTCTTTCAGGGTCTTCTTCATAACTGCTGCAGATTGAAAGGCCCGGAGACCTAGGTGAGCTGGAGGGAGAGATCCTTGTGGAATCTGGGCTTCAGATTATTGTCCTTCCTTGTTTTTCTACAGCTGGAGAGTCTCCAGTGCTTAGCAATGTGGAAGCTGGTGCAGAAGCTTCCTCTCTGCCACCTCAGCAAAGAGAGCTAACTCTTCCCATCTATCATGTCCTCTGAGAGTCGGAAACAAGATAAAAATGCCAAAAACCCAATGTCACCCCCACCAGGCTAAACCTGTTCCTGAACATGGCTGTACTTGACTGAGTAAACTCAGTGTGTGGCCCTTATTATTGACTGTTGGTTTTTTGAGAGGAGGGAGAGATGGAAGGCATTTGTGAGGTTTGGCAGTGAGCCTTATGTTCTTATGCTAACTGCAGTTGAAGGGAGATGAGTGGACTGTAGGAACTTTGTCTGTGAGGAAGCTCTGGAGTTCTTGTGCACATCTGCTGTGGGTTTTGCTGTTTTTACAGGAAGAGGAAGTCTTCCCTTTTGCTGTTTCACCTTTTCTGCACCAGCCTCGCTGAAAGCACTGAAGTTTCTTCTCTCATAAAGCTGGCATTTTGCTTTATTTTCTGTCAATACAGGAGTTACTGATCAGAGGGAGACATTAGTTTTGGAAATTTGTCTCTGTGGAAGTGAGACATCTTGAGCACCTTCAGGGAAGCAGGCACTGAGTATGGAGTTGGAAGTGTCTCTTTTAACCCTTGTTTGGGCTGGAAAGAGATGCTCAGGTTTGGAGTATTAGTGCTGTTCTCTGCCTTTTAATTTTCCCCTGGTGCATCATTCAGACAGTTTCATAGTACTGCAGCTCATCCAGGGAAAATGGTAAGCTGCAAAAGAGAGAAGCAGCAGAAAGCAAATCAAACACCCAAATCAGCAGAGCAAAGTCTGTATGAAGCTGGAAAAGGTAAGTTTGTTCAGTGCAGACTGAGTAAAGGAAGACGGAGGTATGTGTGTAGTTTATGATCACAAAGATGCCTTTTTTACAAACATTACTGCATGAAGTTCAGTGCAGGCACCTGAATGTCTATACCCTGAAATTCTGGACTATAACAAATCATGACACACAAGGCAAGGAAAAACTGATTTAATAATTTTGGGGCCAGGACCTCTGTTTTGCACTGGGATTTAGCTGAGTCCCCTGGAAGGCCTGCAGTATCATGCTCCTAGATATGAAGTAGTCAGTTGAGAAAGGAGTTTTGCCAAGTTAGCATTTTTCTAAAGATAACCTCCTGGTTAGCATAGCATATTTGTTAAAGGAATGTAGTCTGCACACTCAACACCTCTGACAATGGGTTTAGCATATCCTAAAGTACTTAAAGCATGACACTACTTTCTGCATGTGTCTTGACTAACAACAGGGATTATTCCAGATGTAGTGAAGAATTTATGAGCTGATGCTCATTCATGTTCTAGGAGTATAGGTAAGGCTGCAGCTGCTCAGGAGACTTTGTTATGCAGTAGATGGACAGATGAACTGGAACTGCATGAGGAGGAAAACATACCTGGCACATGGAATGTTTAGCTATTTTATCTCTTGGAAGATAAAAGCAAGTGATGGCTTCTGTAAAATGTGAGCAAATGGCTGGGAATGGGGAGATGATGAGCCTGCTCTGTGTCCAGGAAAAGCAGCTTGCTGGGAGATGTACAAAAGAGACAACAGAGAGACCAAAGTGAGAGTGAGGTGGGAATATATTTCCTTTCTTAGCCTGGAGAAGAAAGGAGGAGTTTGTGAAAGGTGCAGAAGCAGTGCTGTGGAGTGACAGCTGAAGAATGCAGCACATTTGTCAAAGATGCTGCAAGCTTTGAGAGATGCGGTGCTGTCCTTGGGATGAGGGAGGGGAAGGGCTGGTGCTGTTAAGATCTTCTACTGGACAGATTTTTAATGACTAAGTTTGAGCGTGAAGTGACTCAGAAGTGACGTGGTGTAACATAGTGTGTAATATTGTAGAAAACAGATGCTGATCAGATCACACGTTTAATGCTGAAACATAAAGTGTATGGTGTTCAAGGAACTAATCAAAACTTTGCTAGATTTTTCTCCACTCTTTCTCTGTTCCTAGAGAGACTGTGAAAAACAAATGCGGCCTAGTAGAACAGAGCTCTTTGCTGCAGATAGAAGATTGCTATTCCTTTAAATTAATTCAGTCTGAACCTGTTTATGCATATCTTCTGAACAATTTCCATAAAATTTTCAGCAGTTTGCTTCCCATCAGACTGCTGGAAATCTTTTAAATCCTGTGCCCTTGGTGTAAAGAGGAAGTAAAATGAATTTCTTCTCAAACAAGGCTTCCCAGCTTTACAGAAAGGACCTGGTGTAAACAGATGGTTTTAAAAATTATATATTGCTGAACATTTTTTTCAAAACTACTTGAATCTACTTAGCACTGGCAGTCATTAAGTAGATTTTTTCTTTTATCCTGCATCTTAGTGGTAAAGATAGGCCCCTAGGTGTCCGGTAAGGGTACGTTCAAAATGGTGTAGATGTGATCAGGGAGTGTAAAAGGGCTCTTTCTGCCATCTAGTGGCATAAAAAAAACCTCTCTGCTCCACTTAATTAATAATCTCATTAATTGTGTCTGCAATGTCAGCAGAACTAGGTGTAATAATCCTCAACTGTCCTAAATTTAAGAAGATAGCAGTCATTTCTTACTCCCCTTTTCCACAAAATAAACAAGCTGTATTTTCCTTGCCTTGACACCTCATGAAAATAAGTCCCTGTTTATTGTCTGAATGCCTTTTGAGTGCACTGCTCTTAAATTCCTGTGTGTTCCCTTTTATGATGTGATACACTGGTACTGAAATACTTTAAGGCGTAGAAACCTCTCTTTGGTGCTAAAGACACTGGGAAAAGATACTGTCCACAGAGGTAGATAAAATGTTGCCTGTAGTGGAACACATCTCTAAAACCCCTCTGGAGACAGGTGGGTTCCCCTGTGGAACAGGCAGCATTTGCCTCTGAAGGAGCAGTGAGCTCTGTGGTGTTACTGCATTTCAGAATGGTTACTCTTAGGCTTAAAACTGATTTCTTAGGCTCGCTGGTGTCCCATTTCCCTGTTAGCCATTTACTTCTTTTGACAGGCAGCTACCCTTGCCACCTTTTACCATCTGCAGACTGTGCTTCGCTTAAAAAATACATGGCTCTGCTTGGATGTGTTATAACTCCACACTGGTGGGAGGGGATAGAAACAGAGACCATTCATGCCAAACAGAATCCTTATTCATGGGTCAAGTTATAAGGGACTTGTGCTCGCACCTCAAAAAGTTAATTGGAGCCGATATGTAATTAAAACTGCAGTTCTCCCTTTCTCGAAAGTGATTTAGCCTGGAATCTTTGCAAGATGTAGGTTCATAGCCCCTACTTTCTCGAAGACCTGTAGTGTAAGGGTATTGAAAATGGTGAATAGTGTAGAATGGCCAACAGAACCCTGCAGAAGAAACTGTTGAAAGTAATGTCTAAATTGTTTGGAGGGTTCTTTTTTTAGTACATAAAGTACTTTGAATAAAAAGAGTCAGAGAAAGCCAATGTTTTATTAGCAGCTCTAAAAAGCTTTATTTTGAGCTTCTCTATGTAAGTATAAATTCTCCATAAGATTCGGGCTATCTGCTGGCTGGTTGCCATCTCAGCAGGAGTCCAGTAAAATTTTCTTGGTGTTAATTTCACAGTGGTAACAGTATGATACTTAAGAAAAATAACTTACTTTGTCATGTGGAATTCCTAATGTGCCCTCCTAATTCCAAGTTATCTCCTTAAACCAAGCCTATTCCATTTAGTTAAGTAATTTATCATATTTTAATATTAGTTTTGCGCCTTTTACTCAAAAAGAATTTAGAAATAAAACTTAAACCTCTACTTTATCATCTCCCCTTTTCTGAGTTATAATTACAGCAATAGCTAGCTCAGATTTTTACCTGTGTGGTGCTTGGGTACATTACTGAAGAAGAGAAGGTTTCTAAAAATGCAACTCTTTATTTAGGGGAAAAAGTAGCAACTTGCCAAAACCACATTACCATCAAATTAAATTAGTAGTCTGTTAAAACAGTCAGGGTTAGTGAGGGAGATGGTGATAAAGCATTCCTTCCCGAAGCCAGGTTTGTGCTACCTCCAGCTGCACTTGATCCTTGGAGCAGGTGGCCTCTTCCCCCACTCAGTTTGTCCTTTCCAGGACTGGAAGAAGTTTGAGGAAAGTCTTACATGACACTTCTGCAAGGTCAGCTCCTGTGAGATTGTATATAATCCCCTTACAAAGAATAAAAATGTGACTATCTCTTTTGAACTTTAAAAAAGAAAGAAAATTAAAACCCATAATTTTGGAATTAAATCTTGAAATGACCTAACCTGGGTAAAGATGCTGAGGAACCTGGTAATTTTGCTGAGAATCTGGAGTTGGAAGTTGTTTTTTATTTGTTGTGTATGACAGTATCCATGTACCATCTGAGGAGAGCTGGCAGGTGAAGGGCTCAGCTCCGAGGAGCAGCCAGCTCCCTGTACTGGCTCTTTCCTTTTACAACAGTGGCATATGAAGAAACTTCACCTAAACTGCACACTTGGCCAGAGGCTGGGCTCAACAGTTACAGCATGATGGCAGATTGTGTGCAGCAGCTCCCAGAAACAGGTTGGTAGAAGCAGATTTCAGCACTTAATTCTTCAGGGTGCTCCCAGCCCTTTGCTACAGACAGGAACCTGCCTAACATGGTCTAGTTCAAACAATCCCATCCATTCCAGTCTCTCCCATGTCATCTTGTTATGCAGATTCTTCTCATGTCACATGTTCCAACAAAGGTTTTCCCTCCGTAGCCACAATCTGCCTCTGACTCTGAAATTCAGAGACTGCCTTGAAGACTTCTCCATTTGAGATGATTTCCTTTATTTCAGTTGGCACAGAGCATGTGTCCAGTGCCAGTTTCTTCAGTTCTGCCACTTCTTTTCTTAAATGTGCTTCCATCTCAGTAACAACACTCAAGCCTGCGAATATTCAGATAATAAATCCATTAACTATTCTTTTGGTGACCAAATCTGTGTATGAGGTTTAAAAAAGGAATTGATTTCTTTTTCAATCAACCTAGTCTTCTCTAGGAGTGGCCATACTTATAGGTAAAACAGGTTGGGAATGGTGTGGGTGTGTTTTAGCCTTCCATGCTTCATTGCAAGGCCACACAAGAAAGCAAAATATCAAGAAGGACCAGAAAATGCTGCCTGGGATATGACGCTCAGTCTTGTCCTGGGGCAGGCAGCTGCATCGTTTAAGTTCTTCCATGATTTATCTTAAAACCTCATAGGGTCTGTCTGGGGTGTTTGCTCCTGCACTTCTTACAGGATGACTATGCTGCTCCTCCCGTGCTCCAGGGGTTACAAAAGGAAATTGCTGCTTGAGTTTCTTCTTGGCTAGATTAATCTGATTTTTGTGCTGATACTGCTCGCTCTCTAGTTATTTCCCTTCCCATCATACTTAACCCCTTAAGGCATTTGCAACAACTAGTTAATACTTTCTCTGCCTTTATTTTGGCAAATCTGTTTAAGGAGGCTCTGGCCTTCTTTAGGATACATGGTGTTTACACCAATTTGCCCTGTCCTTGCATATTTGCCTTTCAGTTATTTTTTTCTATAACAGAAGATAGTAGACTCGATATTAAGACGAAATTTTTCACTATGAGGGTGGTGAGGTACTGGAACAGGTTGCCTAGAGAAGTTCTGGATGCCCCACCCCTGGAAGTGTTCAAGGGCAAATTGCATGGGACTCTGAGCAGCCTGCTCTTGTGCAAGGTGTCCTTGCCCACAGTGGGCCGAGGGCCAGAACTAGAGAGTCCTTAAGGTTCCTCCCAACCCAAACCATTTTATTATATTCTCTTTTAACAGAAACGTGCACACTTTTCCAGATGGGGTCTTAACAGGGTTTGTATGATAGCTTCTGATGAAGTTTTTGATGCTCTTAAATCCTGTTCTCTTTCTGACAGATTAACATAGGTTGGTTACACCTCTGTCTTTAAAAACCAAAGCAGAAATGTTTGAGCCCATCCTTCCCAAAGGGAGATGTGTAGAGTAGTCATGAGCACGTGGGAGGAAGAGGTTTCTTTAGATCAGGAACTGCAGCATTCCCCTTCTTGTTCATCTTGGTACTGGAATAAAGAGTCTTCCACAGAAGCCAGTTATTAATTGGAAGTTAGATTAACCTCAGAAAATTTTTCTTTGAAGACAGAGCTTGACCACTTGTAAAAGACTGGCCCAGCTGCCAGTCTTGCTAACTTACTTTAATAAAAAGAGCTGTAACATTTCAGAGCTGAGCAGTGCTGTTCACACAGTCTAGTTCATACAAGGAACAGGGTAGGGAATTTTTGCTTTCCGGGAGTGGGTTAGGCATGATGTTCACTGTCTTCTTGTCCGCCAGCACTCCCAGCACAGGCATTGGAGGGCCACAGGAGGGAGATGCTCTGGAAAATGGTTTGCAGGCAGGGTCTGGCTGCAGCTCCCAGAGGAGTCCACCGAGTTCTCCAGTCCATCACAGGGACAGGCAGAGCTGGGCTGACCAGAGGGTGCAGCTGGGGCATGGAGCAACTCCGCAAATCAACAGCCCCCTTAGACTCATCTCCTCCTGAGAGAGCTGGGACCGGCCTGGAGAAGGATCCGGGGAAACCTCAGAGCAGGCTGCCACTGCCTAGGGGGGCCTGTAAGAGAACTGGAGAGCAACCTTTGCAAGGGCATGTAGTGACACGCCAAGGGGGAATGGCTTTGAGACTGAAGGAGGATAGATTTAAAATTGGTAGTGGGAAGACATCCTTCAGTGTGAGGGGGGCGAGGCACTGGAACAGGTTGCGCAGAGCAGCTGTGCATGCCCCATCCCTGGAAGTGTTCAAGACCAGGCTGGATGAGGCTTTGAGCACCCTGGTGCGGTGGGAGGTGTCCCCGTCCGGGGCGCGGGGGTTGGACCTGGGCGCCCTGGATGGTCCGCCTGTGGACGCGGGGCTTTCACGGGGCCGAGGCCGGTGCGTCCTGGGCGGGCCGGTTCCGCCCCGGCGGGCGGCGGCGCGGCCCCGCCCCGGAAGCCGCGGGGGATGGCGG
>VWPU01010995.1:0-37200 GCA_013398955.1 Callaeas wilsoni
AATAAAATAAAATAAAATAACCCTGCCTAAATGTTTCCCAGTCTGGAAACAAAGGTAAGTTTGGATTATGTGTTGCCCTCAGCTCCCCACTGCCCAAAAGGCACCAAAGGCGAGGTGGTTCCGGGTTCCCTCCCAGGAGCAGTTCCAAATTATAATCGATTCTCCATGAATTTTTAAAAAATTCCTCTTGGGGGTAGAACCCAACTCTATTTGCCAAATCATCCCTGGAAAAGCCTCACAAACCCCACTTTTTTCTTCAATCATAAAGGAGAATGAGTTGTTCCCTTCAATACTGTACTGATCCCACTCCAGGTAACAGCAAACTCCTTCCCAGTTCCACCTCCCTGGGACCCTCTGGACACGATTCCTCAGTGCAGGTACAGAAGTGAGTCAGTCAAAACCTACAAATCAAATGATTTCATTTTCCATTGGTGAGTAATAGACGGAAAATGTGAAATGTCATTACGGGGCCGGAGAACCATCTGGTAAAAGCTCCTGCAGGAACAGAGCAGATGAACTCCATGGAAATATTAAGGAAACATCCACTGAAGGCATTTAGCCCCTCCAGAGACCCATAGTTCACGCATGGTGGGCAGGTAATAATGTCCAATTATTCTGGAAACAACTAAACAAGTCACTGTAAAATTATCTCATTTGCACCAGGTCCAACACTAAATGTTTTTTAAAATATTCATCATTCATTCCAGGTAAGGAAACAAACCAACTGATCAATCTCTGAGGAACTGCACATAAATCATGGAGCCATAGTGAGAAACTGGCAATTTTTCATTATTCCAGGAGTAATATTTTAAAGCTGACAGGCTGGCGGGGTGGTCCATGTCTGTGGCATTATCACAGCTGTGAGGAACAGCCAGGCTTCACACAATTCCAGGAGTAATTGTTGGAGTGACTTTAACGGGAACCTGTGGAAAAACAAAGAGTTTTTCTGTTTTTTTTTTTTAATCTGAACTGAGTTTGTGTAGCAGACAAGTGGCTGAAAGCAAGTTTTCACCAAATTAAAGGCATCTTTTTATTACTACATAAAGAAAAAGATTTAGTATGGCAGCTTTTATGGACATCAGCCAAAGACTCATCTCCTGAAGGCAAACGTGCATTCAGGCTCTATTTATCCAAAAATTATGGAATAATGGGATATCCTGAGTGGGAAGGACCCACAGGGATCATTGATCCAGCCCCTGCCCTGCCCAGACCCCCAACAATCCCAGCCTGGGCATCCCTGGCAGCGCTGTCCCAACGCTCCTGGAGCTCTGGCAGCCTCGGGGCTGTGCCCATTCCCTGGGGAGCCTGGGCAGTGCCCAGCACCCTCTGGGGGAAGAACCTTTCCCTAAAATCCACCCTAAACTCCCCCTGGCCCAGCTCCAGACGTTCCCTCAGGCCCCGTCCCTGCTCCCAGAGTGTTTCTCCACCCCTCCTTGTTCTGATTCTGTGATTCCACGACTGTTTTGTCCCAGTTCTTTTCACTTTAACAAGTTTGCCGTGGCACTCAAGTGCTTCCTTCCCTCATTTTTGTCCTCTTTTTCCCCCTGCTCCTCTCCCTCACCGTCTTTTCCCATCCATCCAAGAGGATTTGGATGTCACGACGAATTCTCTCTTTCTTTGATACTTTTGATGCTCCAGGAGCACCAGAAGTTTTAGAAACCCCGTGGCTGAATATTCAGAGGTGACCACTCACCCAACACAGCCTCTATTTTTGGACTTTTCTCCCTTCTATCCAAGCCTTTCAGCTTTGTTTACTTCCTCAGATCCTGTGGTGCTGCTCAGGCGCCACTGGCAGAGCAGGAAATCGCTGGATGTTAATTTGTTATCAATTGTCAGAAGAGACGACGTGCAAATCACGCACTCCGACTTCAGATGTGCTTCCTGCAAATCCTGACAGCACAAGGATTTCAAAGACAGCTTTTAAATCCAAAATGCTCGCACGGGGGGATGGATCCACAGCCAACAGCTTCACTGTGGAGCCTGAGGACCTCTCACAAACGTTCTCCAAGTGATTTTTGTCAAACAAACTGCAAATTTAAGGCCGAATCTGCATCAGCAAGCACGAGGCCCGATAAAAGTGGATTTATAGAGTGAAAAAGCAGTGTTGAGTATCTGATGTGGGGATGATAGATGTTCAAGGGGCTTGACTTCAGGCTGGTTTTAGTCTGGGCCTGTGGGCTGAAGATGTAGAAATAATTGGGGAGAATTAAGAGCAACACTGGAACATTGTCTGGTTTTATTTAACCCAAAAGGAGCCCAGTTTGTGTGCTCAGAGCCTGCTCTGTGCTCTGAGCCAAAGCGTGGCAAGTGGCAGTGATCAGGAGATCGCTGAAGTAGCTGCACCCTAATTAAGTGTCAGTCTGATCTACCAGGAAGGTTTGAATTCATGTTTCCTAATTTATCAGCAAATTTAATTGACATTGTTATATTTATGAACCTGAAAAAGATCTCAGTGATAACAGAACTTGTCCCTGAATTGCCAAAACTTTCCTGTCCCGTCCTACGGAGACTTTGATCAAAAAGGAATTGGAAATTCCAGTGTGTCCCTGCAAAATTCCTGTATATATCAAACCTAACGACTGAGGACTAGGGAGAGAATTTGAGCCAAGTCATGGTTCATAACTTGATTTTGAGCCTGTTCCAGTAACACCACCCTGCCTCACGCCGTTTTGATTTAGAGATAGGCCTCGTGCCCAGCAAAGTCTAATTTTGTCTATAATTACAGATTTAATGTTTGTGACACGGCCTTTGCAAAGAAGGGACCCTCTGAGGATCCTTCAGACAGGCTGAAAAGCTGCTGAGGTTGAGGCTCAAACTCGAAAATATTTTTTAAAAGGACAAAAAAGTGAAGATAATAGGTTAAAGCAGCTGCAGCAGGCTCAGGCTCCGTACCTGCTGCATTCCTTGGGATGGAGAGGGAATTTGTCCTCCACCCAGACCTGTTTGGATGTGCAAGCAGAGAGCTGAGATTAGGATCACAATAAAAAAGGCTCGATTTCAGCATGTAATGTGAGGATTATTGGCTGTGCCTCTGAGGGATGTTTTCTTTTTGTGACTTCTCCTCCACTGGCTCAGGGATTGCCGAGAAGCAGGAATTAGGCCCCGGGCTGATGCTGCAGCTGCTTCTGCTCCCTCACTTCCTTCATCCTCAGCAATCTTTATCCACGCTTGTCCTCCAAACCGGCCAATTTCTGTGCAAGATCCACAGAAAATGGACAAGTGGGATGGGGCTTTGAGCAACCTGGTCCATTGGAAAGTGTTCCTGCCCATGGCAGGGGGATAAACAACTTCAATCCCTTCCAGGCCCAAACCATTCTGTGATTCCGGGAATCCGATTCCAGGAATCTCAGACCCAGGGATACAAAGATTACAGCGTTACCTCCACACGTGCCTGTATCCCTCTGTGGAAGCTGGGACTCCACTCCCAAATGCTCCAATAACCCTTAAAAATAACCCAAATAAGAACTGAAATTTTGCCTCGGAAATTACTTTACTGAGGAGACTCCTGCACAATCCTGATCCCAACCCGTATCTGCTGAACCTGAGAGCAGGACCAACTTTCTTGTCTCGTGTTTCTGGGTGATAGAGCCTGACTGATTGTGTTTAACAGGCACTGCCAACCTCAACAGGCACAGCGACTTCTGGGACCGGTGATAAAACAACTTTTATTGCCTGGGCACCGCTCAGAAAGTAAAGCACATTGTCTCGGTTTTCCTTCTCGCGTAACCTGCAAGGAGATTCAATTATTTAAAAAAATATATAAGATCTTCACCTACAAATTTCTTCCTGGTTTTCAAACCCCGAGGCAAATCGTAGTGATACAAAAATCATTTTGCTAACAGTCACTCTGCCAGTTCTGGGGGGAAATCTGTGTCTTACTTCCAATGGCTGAATATGAACCATTCTGGGGTCTGTGCTGCACTCCAAAACTCATAATTGGCATTATTACCTGGGCACCACTCAGAAAGTAAAGCACAAAGTCTCGGTTTTACTTTTCACGTAACCTGCAAGGAGATTCAATTATTTTAAAAAAATATATAAGATCTTCACCTACAAATTTCTTATTTTGCTAACAGTCAGTCTGCCAGTTCTGGGGGAAAATCTGTGTCTTACTTCCCAATGGCTGAATATGAACCATTCTGGGGTCTGTGCTGCACCCCAAAACTCATAATTGGCATTATTACCTGGGCACCACTCAGAAAGTAAAGCACAAAGTCTCGGTTTTACTTTTCACATAACCTGCAAGGAGATTCAATTATTTNATAAGATCTTCACCTACAAATTTCTTATTTTGCTAACAGTCAGTCTGCCAGTTCTGGGGGGAAATCTGTGTCTTACTTCCAATGGCTAAATATGAACCATTCTGGGGTCTGTGCTGCACCCCAAAACTCATAATTGGCATTATTACCTGGGCACCACTCAGAAAGTAAAGCATAAAGTCTCGGTTTTACTTCTCACATAACCTGCAAGGAGATTCAATTATTTTAAAAAAAATACAAGATCTTCACCTACAAATTTCTTCCTGGTTTTCAAACCCCGAGGCAAATCGCAGTGATACGAAATCATTTTGCTAACAGTCAGTCTGCCAGTTCTGGGGGAAAATCTGTGTCTTACTTCCAATGGCTAAATATGAACCATTCTGGGGTCTGTGCTGCACCCCAAAACTCATAATTGGCATTATTACCATCTCTGCTGCTTTTGGCTGGGGGTAAAGTTCATTTTTTTCCCCCCAGTGTCCGGGATGGAGCTGTGTTTCAGATTTGTGCTGGATGTGGGTGGGATAATGCAGAGATTTTTTTGTTACTGCTGAGCAAGGCTTGCACAGAGCCAAGGTCTTTTCTGGTTTTCGTTCTGCCACACTGGCAGAAGCTGGGGGTGAGTGGGAGATTGGGAGGGGACACAGACACAACATGTGACCCCAAAGGGCCATGAAGTTGATAAGGAGACTGGAGCATCCCTATGGAGACAGGATGAGAAATTTAGAGCTCTGAAGGGGCTACAGGGAACCCGGAGAATTCAGCTGCAAATGATGTTCCTCCGTATTCTTCAAAGTGCCATTTTTTAGGAATTTATTCTCTAGCAAAGCCAGCAGTCAGATATTCCCATCCAAGCCAGATTGGTGCCCTGCTCCCACTAGGAAAAGAAAATGGATTTTTCTTTAAAATAAAAGGTCAAAGGTAGGACTTGATGAACTTAGAGGTCTTTTCCAACTGAGTTATGGGGTTAAGTTGGGCCCACAGTCTGACACCATGCGAAAATAAAACATCTCCCCACCTTTGTTACCAACAAATAAATATCATGGGGTAGCTAAAACCTAGAAGAACCCAACATTTTTAATCTTAAAATTAAAAACTTGTATCCAAGAAACGCTTGAAGAAAAACCCAAAAGGATTTGGAAGGAGCCAGTCACGAGACATCTGTGAAGGCTGTTTTGGCTGTTCTAAAGCCAAAGAGGCACCTCAGGGTGAATGCAGATATTCCCACTCCTCATTACCTGAAATTCAAACCTATGTGCTACAAACCTCACTGAGCTTCCCTGCTTTATAACTGGGTTTTAAAAATCCAGCCTTAAAAATCTCCAAACAAAACACACACACCCCTCTTGTGATTTTGTCTACAAAGGTGTGAGAGTTCAGGGTTCTTCACCTGGGATTCACGAAAAGAAGGATTTTTCAAACCCTTTGGAACTACTTGCAGTGATGGTTGGAAGGAGCAGGACGTGGCCCTCTGCAAACCACTTGGTTTCAGCTGATTCTCACTTTCCTGAGCCTTCATTAAAATTCGAAACAAACTCTGTGTTCCATGGGAGAGTCCTGCTCTCCTGCAATGTCTGAGCTCTTCCAGGAGAAACTTCCTTCATCAGGTTCTGCACTCAAAGGTGCAGGACGAAGGGTTTCAGAGAGAGTTTCTTGGTTCAGAATCCAGATATTCGTGTTTCTTCATCCAGAATCCACGTCTTTGTGTTTGAGCCGTGAGAGGAGCCTCTGCCCTCCAGCAGTTTACCTGAGCAGCCCCATCCCTGACTGCACAGGGCTGTGAAATCCCTCCCTTCTCCATTTTAACCTCCATCCTTGGGATCTGTTCTCAGGAGCAGAACATTCTGTTTTGGCAGCAGCCCAAGGGCAATGAATGAGAAGTCAGCTGAGCTATGGGCACTCAGCAGGGTTTGTGAGTCCGAGCAGACAATTCACCTTGCCCACAAACACCTTGGTCCCTTCACACACCACAAAAAGCTTTCTCCTGCTTGACTTTGCCCACTCCTGACCTTACCAACAATTGTGATTTATCATTCTAATTACTCAGAAATATTTCGGTATCTCCTACGGGTTCAACACCTGCAGCCTGCAGAGTTTGTAGGATTCTCGTCATGAAAATCCACCCCCAAAAGGAAAACGATGTCACAGCAACACTAAGAATGAGAAATGTCGTGTCGTAGGAATTGTACGGCACCGTGAGGGCACATTCCTGTGGCCAAACCACCCCTGGAAGTGTCCCAGGAAGGCCTGGACGTGGCACTCAGTGTCCTGGGCTGGGTGACAAGGTGGGCATTGGTCACAGATTGGACTGGGATGGCTTTTCCAACCTCAGCAATCCTGGGATTCTGCAAAAGGGCTTCAGAGTTCGAAACAATGACCATGTCAATCTTCTGCTGGACAGAAGAATGTTTCTGTGCCTCATGGGAGGAACAGGTTTTACTGAAATACATTAAATAATTAGTAATTTCTAAATAACTTATACATTTCAGAGCACAGGACATTGAGTGACTCTAGAAATCGTTGACCACAAACCTCTGCTGTTTGCTGAAACAGAAAGGTTTTCTAAATCTTAATTCAGGGCCACTATTTAGGGACCCAGTGCATCATCACCTTGGGGAGACCTTGCCCAGTCCAGAAAGCCTGGTCAGCTCAGGAATTTTCCCTAATATTTTATGTAGTGATGAGATCAATAGGGTGGATATTTTCCTTCCCCTGTTGCTGCATTTCGGTTTGAATTTACAATCCCCTAATCTGCTTTACATTGAACAGCCACAGCTCTTCCCTTAGAGAGCATCTCAGGCTGGCCCTGTACATCCATCACGGAATAAATAAAAGAGAGAAATGCTCAAGTACCTGACTCAAATACTTGCTCAGGCTTTGGGAAGGCTCTGCCAAACTTCCAGTTCAGATGTACATCAAACGTCTGAAGGACGTCACCTGCAATGGTTTGACCCAGATTTTTTTGTTAAATACCAAACCTCAGGAATATTAATATTATTTGAGAGACAGTCCCTTGAAACAGCATGACAAGTAGATTTTTATAGATCTGCCAAGAGTTGATGATATAGTGGCAGTGGGATTGGTTTTGATTTTTTGAAAATAAATCAAGAGTGAAATGTCTGCGATTGAGGCAGGCCCAGAACGTGGGATGAGGAAACCTCCAACATGTGTGAGCATGGACAGGGAGGGTCGGGGGCTCTGAAGCCACATCTGGATCCAATGTTGGGCCAGTCCTTCGCTTTGGAATGATTTGCACCAAAGGCATCAGGCAGAAACATCCCCGACCTTTCCAGGGAGGCAAGGATGGGGAGCTTAGCAGCTGATGCAAAGATCTGCCTTCGGAAGGTTTGGCACTTCCCAAAGGATCCTCACCAGTGACAACATTCCCAAAACAGAGGGAAATTCCTTGCCAGTGACAACATTCACAAAACAGAGGGAAATTTTACAGCCTCTTATTCAAGAAGAATATTGGGAGAGTCATTTAATAAACGCTTCTTGGTGAGGCGGCCTGGTGGTAAACAAACATGATTCCGGTTCAGATATTGGTGTCTGCAACGTTCCCAGGGCAGTTTAGGGTTTCAAACCCATTTCTTTGGGAAGGGTTGTCCATCTATGAGACTCAACCACTCAAAGGCATCCCCAAATCTGTGCTCATCCATCTGAGTGCCCATTCCTGCTGTACTCGGCACAGGTGAGGCCACACTCAAGTCCTGTGTTCAGTTTTGGGTTCCTCATTTCAAAAAGGACATTGAGGCGTTGGAGCATGACCAGGGAAGGGAACGGAGCTGGGAAGTGGCTGGAAAACACAGCCTGGAGGAGCAGCTGAGGGAGCTGGGAAAGGGGCTCAGCCTGGAGGAGGCTCAGGGGGACCTCATTGCTCCCCACAACTCCCTGACAGGAGGGGCAGTGAGGGGGGGTCGGGCTCTGCTGCCGTGTCCCAAGGGAAAGGAGGAGAGGAAACAGCCTCAAATTGCACCAGGGGACGTTCAGATTGAAGATTGGATAAGAAATTTCCCTGGAAGAGCGGTGAGGCCTTGGGATGAGCTGCCCAGGGAGGTTTGGAGTCCCTGTCTGTGGGAGTGCTCAGGAGGAGTCTGGATGTGGCCCTTGGGGACAGGGTTTGGGGTGATGCTGGTGGCACTGGATGATCCTGAAGGTCTCCTCCACCTTGACGACTCTGTGATTCCCAAAGGCTCGGTACAACACCACCAGCCTAGCTTTCTCTCCGCGGACACTGGAGCAGTTTGGGGGCCGGGGAGCTCAGCTCCGGAGCGTCTCCCCCAGCGCAGCCCGGCGCTCCCGGCGCTCGGACCCGCAGAGCACACTGACATCTAGTGGGGTCTGGGGAAAGCACGGGCTTGTCTCCTGGGCCGGCAAAAATCCCCCCAAAAACGTTCACAGAAGCGTTTTGCAGCTCACTGATTTTCAGCCATCGGGCAGCCACCTTTCAGCCCCTGCCCCTGGATCCCTGGAATTGTCCAAGGCCTCGTTGGACGGGGCTTGGAGCAACCTGGGATAGTGGAAAGTTCTCTGTCCACGTCAGGGGATTGGAACAAGATGATCTTTAAGGTCCCTTCTGACTCGAATCATTCTGTGATTAACACAGAGAAAGACGAGCCTCTTCCTGCTTCCATCCCTATTTTGGCCACAGTTTCCAGATATTTTCCAGGTGCAGTTGACATGTGCCCTTTTAGGGTTTGAGAGGGATGAGACAAATCCAATGCAGCCAGCTCAACACACATTCCTGAAAAGGGAAGTGACTTCTTGCAGGGGAATGTTGCAGGAGAAAGGAACAAGAAAAAGTGGAGGTAAAATATTTTCAGGTACATTCTTTTAATATGACTTTCTTCCTTAGTTTAGCTACACCCCTCCAAGTTCATGTTACAAAAAACCAAGGGCTCTGGTGTTGGGTTGAGGTATAGGAAAATTAATTACCCATCCCGGTCTGATCCTGCAGCTGAAGTCCCTGCCCTAACCCACGGTCTGTAGGGAAAAAGGGCATTAATCATGGATATTAGACCGAAGTGACCCCATCTCAGCCAGTCGTGCCCAGCTGCACTGTTGTCTCCATTTCAGTGCCCATCCCTCCAAACCTCCCAGCCCCTGGTCTCCAGGAGACTGTAAACAATCAGCTGAACCCGATGCTCCTTTTTCCAGCATTGTATCCTGCCCGGAGCAGGCACGCTCTGTTTTCCGACACCTCCCCTGCCATGACAAATTTAGACAGCTTGGGTCATGTCCTCCCAGCTGGTTGCTGACACGAGGCTCCTCCTCAGCAAAGGATCTGCCTGGAGCATTTCGAGGTGGGAAGATGTGCTTGGAATTCCTGCTCTCGAGGTCTCCTTGAACCCTGCCCTCTGCGAGCTGCCGGGCTCGTCCTGCAGGGCATCTCCTGGAGGTGACCCACGTCTCCTCCAAGGGACCCAGGTCAGATCTCCGAGTCTGTAGGAAAGCAGTTGATGCAGAGACAGCCCTGGGATGGGCTGAGCACTTCCCTGCCTGCCACGGATTTCCCGCTTCGCTTGGCGAAGGACGCGGAACATCTCCTGTCTATCCGAGGGCGCGATGGTGTCGCTCCTCAGCTCCTGTGACCCACCAGGGACCATCTCCACCAGCTCTGCCGGTGTTCCTGAAGCACGGAGAGGGAAGAGCTGCTGAGGTGCCAGAGAGCTGCACGTAAGTCACTGGGGTGGGGAACAGGCTCTCCTTGTCTTCCCTGTGAAACGCACGGATGAGAGAGAACGGATAACAAAACCTGCTCACCGTGTTTTCCTTACCAATATAAAGCTGATTATCTGCAGGGTGAAACGTGTAAACTTATGTTTTAATCAGGGTTTTTAAAAAAAACCCAGCTCCTCCACAAGTTGAGTTTATAAGAGTGAGATGTTTGCTTAGTGCTGCTCCAAATGAAGATTCCTCTTCTCCCGAGTTATTAATAACTGGGAAAAACCACTTGGGGCAACATCGTGTGCTAAAAAGCTATGAAATTTCAGGGAAAGAGGGGTGGGAGTGATTTTAGGGCGTTTTATTTTCACCTAAGGAAATACAGAGTTTATTTAACAGCACAGAGGGCTGTTTTAGCTGCTTGGCCTTGCTCCTGTTTGTAACTAAACAGCACCAGCCAAAGGAATTTTTTGGTACCTCACTGATTGCTTCTAAAGAGCTTCCCTGCCATGGCTGCACAAGTCAACATCAGGAGTCTGCACTGAATTTTAGGTCCAGCTGTGAAAGGCTCAGACTTTTAAAATAATAATAATAATAAATAAATAAAAAACACACCATCCTCTACTTCTAAATGAAAACCTGGCCAAAGATGCCCAGGTGTGCAAAGTTTCATTTTGCAGTAATTGCCACCTTATTTCTGTACAAACTTCAGGTTTTGGAGAGCATTTTCTCGTGTTCTGTTCACATCCCAGCTTGCCAAAGTTTCTTGGAGCCTTCTTAGCTCTTGGACAAGTGCAGACAGTTCTGAACTAGCAGAAACTGTTTGAAAGGATCCAGAAAAGTGGTTCACACACTCCTGAGTACAAACTGAACACAGCTCTGCCAAGCACTAACCCAAACAGAGCCAGCCTGTAATAAAGCCCAAGAACTTATTAATTCACAGAGTGCAGGTGCTGAGCCTGCTGCTCCTGCAGGTTTGGTCTGTGCTGCTCTTGTGATGGTTTTTCAACTGTTTGGGTAAAACTTTACAATACGGGGATGAGGCGAGCTGTAATTAGCAGGGGAACTCCAGAATTGAGGATATTGAGCTCACACTCTGCAGCCACAAAAACCTGCTCACTTTTTCACAGCTAGTTCAGAAGGCAGGGAAGGGGAACAGGGAACATCCACCTTGTTAAGATCCACGGACTACATTTCTGCCTGAGGGAAGTGCTGATGCAGTAACCTGAGCCCCCTGGCATTATTTTCCAAGCTCTCTGCCAGTGCAGACCGTTCAATTTAACATCCCGGTGCTGCTCAGCTCACTCCCTGCTGCAGCAATGCCCCTCAGAGTGGCAGGACCTGCACGAACCCTTCTCCACCAGGACAAAGTTTCCATTTTTCCTGCCCGGATGAAATTCCACTCGCAGGTGTGGGGTGTTTATTTGTTGGAGAGGGGTAATGAATACTGTAGAAAAGCTCAGGCCTGTAAGAAGGCAGCAGGATGAGGGAGGATTTAGACACAGGATGAAAATTGTAAAACTGGCTTTAATATTGCCATTACACTTCCAGGGGAGGGAGAGAGTATGTTAACAATTTTATAATAGAGGCAAGCACAATACAAAATTAAGCCTCTGAGAGATCCCCCTGCCTTTCTTCTCTACTCAGGCTATATTTCTTTCTTTTTTTTTTTTTAAAGTAATAACCAAACTTCCTTCACAAGTCCTCAGCACTTACAGAAAATCAGCACACAAGGGCATCTCAGTTCCTGAGTCATATCCATAATTATATGATTGAAATAGCAAATGTCATCAATAGGGCTGCGTTTGTCTCTCACAAACATTCCCTGTTAGATCATTGTTCGGGATAAACTTGTGACCCGGATGTCACTTTTCCCACAGATTAGAGCAGAGCCGTTGGGACTGTGCTTGAAACACACACTGAAGCTTAATTTTGAACTCATCAACGAGGCTTGAGAGAGCAGAAGTTCTGAGATATCAGGTTCCTGAGCATTTTATGAAAATAAGCAGCGAGGCAGACAAAACTGTCCTTGGAATTGCTTCCAGGGAAGGAAAGGCAGCAGCAGAGCTGCTTTTATTGCACAGCACAGTTCACCAGAGGGATGCTCATTGCTCTGCAGGAAACACGAATTTTCAGCCCACTTCTTAGTCAATTCATGTACTTAGAATCCCAGAATCCCTGAAGCTGGAAAAGGCTTCCAAGGGCATCGAGTCCCAGCTGTGCCCGATGCCCACCTTGTCCCCAGCCCAGAGCTCTGAGTGCCACGTCCAGGTGACACCTCCAGGGATGGGCACTCCAAAGCTCCCTGGGCAGCCCCTGCCAAGGCCTGAGCACCCTTTCCATGGGGAAATTCCTGCTGGTGTCCACCCTGAGCCTCTCCTGGTCCTGCCTGAGGCTGTTCCTGTCCTGTCAAACCTTCACCCTGTTACAGACCAAGCCATGGAAGGGTTGGTTGGGATCATCCTGGGGGACAGAAAGCTGCTGAACCCCAGTCCAGGAGCCCCTGGAGCTGCACAGGACACTCAGAGGGAGGTGGGTGCTGAATGTATTTCCCAACTCTTACACCAATTACTCCAACTCCCTCATCTCCCTAAGAAACAAAAGTACCACATGTTCCTACCTACAGCCCCCAACCCCAAATTTCCTCAGCTTTAGCTCATTTCATTGTCCCAACAGAGATGAGCAAAGGAAAATCTTTTCTCTTTCAGGTGCTGGGAAGAAGAAGAAGAAGCAAACATTAAACAGCAAAAAGGGAGCTGAGAGCCAAAGCCATCCTCACATGAGCTCTCACTCCAGCTACAAAGCAGCTTGGCTCAGTGAAGGCAGCCACAGCCGGAAAACTGAGGAATTTTAAAACTCCTGTGTAAACCAGAGTCCTTACAGGGAGAAGTGAGTAAATAATACAATTTTTTTACAGAGCTACACTCCTCTAACCCTCCCTTCCCCCAAATACAGGACTAAGCCTCTCCCTATCAAGAACCTTTCTTTCCCTGCCTTATAACCCTGACCCTCAGGCTTTAAGGGTAAAATGTCTGCCTCAAAATTGATAACACCTGAACTTAATTCCTGATGCCTCCCATGCTGCACCTAATCTTCCAGCAGCATTTAACTATTGAATTTTTGGGGTGGGCTAAAAGCACCTGCCACAAAAGTTGTTGTTTTCTCTTTCATATCCAGTTTTCAAGACTGGGCTAAATTTTGAAGAAGTGGGACATTTTTTAATTTAGTGTAATTATGCCCACACATAAAATCAATGTGTGTGATAAGAAATGCTTGTGGTTATTGTTATCACAAAGGTAAGGGAAGTGTGTAACTGGCTGTAACTCAACACCTGGATGAAAGGTGCAAGAGGACAAAGACTTGCATCCTGCCCAGAAGGGTTTAATTCCTTTACTCTTAGTCTCAGAAGAAGGAAGAGGAAATGACACCAAACCCCTAAAATATAACATATTATGAGTCTGAGTGAGAGCTTTTATTCCTCGCCCCTCCTTTTCCAGGCAGTGGGTGCTGCCATAAATCCGTGGGTCTGGCTGATGGAGCTTTTCCACCTTCATCCCATATTGCCTGACTTTTACAGCTTTAATAATCATGTCAATATTGCCTTTGCAGTACAATATTTCTGTTCTTCTCCTCGGGTCTATCCTAAGTTTGCTTAAAGATAAGAGAGGTGATAATTAATTTGTGTGAGAGAAGAGGCAGAGCCTTAAATCCTTTCCTGTTGGAAAGCAAACTGAAGTGTGTGCTCAGCAGTGGTGGCAGCTAAGGGTTTTCTCATATTCCTCCTTTTCCCAGGAGGAAGAAGATGATTTGGAAAAGCCCTTATTATACAGAAGGATCCACTTAGAGTGTTTGAGGACATGAATTCGACCCCAGGCTGAGAGTTTTCACACTCTCGCAGAGATTCCTTCGTCAGAGCTGTTTTTAAACTCTGGCTTGAAGCCCCCATTTCCAACACTCAGCAACCAAAAAAGTGTGGCTGTCAGTCACCCAAAATCCAGATTGTTGTTCAGTATTCCCCAGATGGATCATTATCCTTCCACTCTCCATTAAGCCCTCCCAGCCCCTGGAGTCCCAGCTGTGCCCGATGCCCACCTTGTCCCCAGCCGAGCGCTCTGAGAGCCACGTCCAGGTGCCACCTCCAGGGATGGGCACTCCAAACCTCCCTGGGCAGCTCTTTCCGAGGCCTGAGCACCCTTTCCATGGGGAAATTCCTCCTTATGTCCTCTGTCTTAGTCACCTGTGTTAAATGTTGGGCCCATCCACGCAGACCGTGGCATTTGGGCTGAATTTCCTACAACAGAATTGCCCACGATCTCTTTGTAACCATCTTCAGCCACAAGAAAGACGTTTCCGGTTCGTATGAAAGAAGATGTAGAAAGAAAATATTCAGGTTCTGTGTGGCTGCCCTTCTTTTTGCCCCTCACATGTCATGCCCACAGCTCAAAAACTAAATTGCTCATGGAATAACTGCTGGAAAGACTCCATGAATTTCCTCCTTGGGAACTGAATGTGATGGGAAACCAACCCAGATTTTGCCCTGTTACCACACTGGTTTGACTCTGATATTTATGTAGTGAAGGTCAGTAACAACAAATATGGTCTGTTCCTCGTTGAATTAAAAAGGATTTTTAGAGTGAGTTGTAAAAGATGGATTTAGGACAAATGTGGAACATGACAGTCAGTGTGTGAAGTGCAGGGCAATTCAATCAGTCTCAGGGTTTGCATTAAAGAGTAAAACTCCACTTTCTTGGACTGCAGGGTGGGTACTTGGACTACTCTTTGTGAGTAAGACAAGAAGACTTGGCTCTCAAAACAAAAGAATTTATGAGATCCAAAGCACTACTTAGAAGATTCTTGCAAGCTTTGAACATATTAAGAAAGGTACAGTGTAAAATTAGAAAACAGCAGTCACAGAGCAGAGAAATACACAGGGTTTGATCTTTTCTACCCCACCAGCCTTAACGAGGAGAGATCAGCGGTTATTATTTCTTCCTTGCCATTTTTCAGGATGGGAAAATCCTAATTTTCAGGTTCATACAAGCGTCTGATCAAAACACCTTCCTTATAGACACCCCAGGGATGTCTCCTGTCGGTTTTGTGATCTGTCCTTTGCATTTATCTCTACTCGCTTTGAGCCACGGCAACGATCACACTTTTGGCTCCATTTGTCCTCAAGATGTTTTAAAATTCAGCCTTTTTTAACGAGGAACGGGGCCTGGGAGAGAGGCAAAACGAGACGTGTGAGTCATGGGGAACAGCTACAAAACACAACCAGAGGAAAGGGAGAACATCACTGCAGACCAAATGTGTTTCACACATCTCGAGCTCTTGCCCTCCATCCTCTGCCCTGCTCCACCTCTCCTTTCCCTGCCTCTCTGCCCCAGGAATTCCACCCTCTTCCCTTGTGGCAAGGGCTCTGTATCTCGTGTCACGTTCCCTTTTCACTGCCATTCAGTGGTTTTTATTATCCCTTATCCTGGCACTGTTTGCTTCACGTCTGAGTTCTGCAATCCTCATCTACAATGAGGTTTATTTTCACCACTTCTTCTCAAGACAAGGAGTTGTGTGTCACTGTACCCACAGCTTCTTTTGTCAAATCTCCAGATCACTGAAAAGGAAAAGGTAAAGCTTAAATTTAAGGAAAATAGTAGAATTTTCTGTGAGTTTTTATGGAGTATTTGTTGTTTAAATACACAGTTAGAGGCACTCTGTGAATATTGCTGCTGAATCCTGTGGTAGGAACTATTATGGAAATGATGTAGCTCCTCCAGTACTTAACTGGTTTGGAAAATGTTATCTCCTGTCTTCTGGGATACTTCCACACACAAAGAACTTTTTGTGGGATTTTTAACTCAGCATGAGGCAGAGAAGCCAAGTAAACTCCTGAACCTTCCACAGTGGGGCCGTGAGGCAGCTCCGGGGAAAATCTAATCACCAACCCGTCACCTTGCCCGAGCTCTAGGAGAACAGGGGAGATTATTTTATCTGTTCTAAGGGAAAGTGCTATCACCTGCTTTCTGATGCCAAGAACACCACGAGGAGGAGGGATCCTAAATCCTTGCTTTTCATTCAAGCACACTCCGTTCTGGAGCTGGGCTCAGCGGTTGGGAACCGCTCTTCTCTACACGTGAGGTCTTCAAAATTCCAGATGCCTCACATGCATAAAATTTTTCAAAAACGTGGTAGAAGGTGAAGCCACTGCAAAGTACAAAGATAAAGGCTCCTAAATCGTGGAATCCCAGAATGGTTTGGGTTGGAAAGGACCTCAAACATCATCCAGTTCCGTGGATGGGCAGGGACACCTCCCACTGTCCCAGGCTGCTCCACGACCCAGTGTCCAACCTGGCCTTGGGCACAGCCAGGGATCCAGGGGCAGCCACAGCTTCTCTGGGAATTCCAACCCAGCCCCTCCCCACCCTCCCAGAGAAGAATATTTTTCTCATAATCTCTGCTGATGTTTTGGGAAATGGTAACTGCCGGCCTTACCGATCCCTCTTCCTCACAGAGGAAGAAAGAAAAAAGGTATGTTCTGTGAGCCACACTCGGGCCATTTCGAGATCTTACAGTTGAAAGACAAGATTGCTGAACCTTTAACTGGACCAGGAGTTCAGAGCTCTGGTGTGAAGTGCTTTTTTTGGCACGTCTGACTCAGGAGACAAGTCCCCTGAACCAGCCATGGGTTCTGAGTGCCTCTTTGTGGCTGACTCCAGCTTGAGAACACTCTGTGTGCAACAGTTGAACTTGAAGGTGATGAAAGCCTAAATTGCTCAGCCAAGTTCCACATCCAAACATGAGGGGCACCGTTTCCTGGCTAGTATGAGTGAAATTAGGTTTTCCTGTTGTTATTTTGGTTTCCTGAAGCAGAGAGAGCAGTGGGAACCTTAGGTCCACGGAATCCACCTGAGCTGCAGGAGGACTCATCCTGACAGCAGAGATGAAACCACAGCTCCTGCAGACCTGATGGCTTCTCCCTTTTTCTCCTACGCCCCCCTGGGCCTCCTTTTCTCCAGGCTGAGCCCCTTTCCCAGCTCCCTCAGAGTTCTCCAGCCCCTTCCCAGCTCCGTTCCCTGCCCTGGACACGCTCCAGCCCCTCCAGGTCTCTCCTGCAGGACCCAGAACTGGACACAGCCCTCGAGGGGCCTCTCAGTGCCCAGCCCAGAGGGACAATCCCTGCCCTGCTCCTGCTGGACACACAATTCCTCATCCAGGCCAGCTGCCAGGGGCCTCTTGCCCACCTGGGCACCCCTGGGCTCATGTCCAGCCCCTGGCACCAGCACCCCCAGGGCTTTTCCAGCTTTCCAGCCCCTCTGCCCAGCCTGGAGCTCCAGGGGGTTGGTGTGGCCTCAGCCCATGGATCCAGCTTGTCCAGATCCCTCTGCAGAGCCTTCCTGCCCACTCCCACCAGCTGGTGTTCTCCCAGTGGCAGCGTAGGTCTCTTGCTGCTGAGGTGCTGTCAGCTCCTACAGGATTCATGTCATGGGTCCTTGATAAGGCAGCACATTTCAGCAGCTTTTCAGGTTGTTTGTCCCAGATTGTCCTTGTAGCTTTTCTCTGAAATGAGCCTCAGATGGTTTTTGACACTTATGGAAACAGTCACCACCCAGACAGCTGAGAGTCACTTCAAAGCAGCACTGATGGGTTCGAAATCTGGCATTTCAGAGAGCTTTGTGAGGCCTTTCACTCAGGCTGTGCTGAATATGGAACATCTTATCAGCACACTGATATCCTGCAGCTGAGCTGCTAGGCTGGAGATGGACGTGAAACCCTTTTCTGGGCTCAGTAGTCTTGAAAAGCCAGGTAATGCAGACCAAAAGCAAGTGTGTGGATGGTTAATACACGTTTGTGTTTTGTGTATCAGAACAGAATGCAATTAGAAGTGCTTATAATAAGATTATCCTGGCCCTTTTTGATTCTGAGCTCTTGCTGGAAAGACTTGGATGGGTCACAAGAGCGGTTTCGTTTTCCTTTCTTTTTAAAATGTCTGTAAAATTTGCAAATGTTGTGTGCACCCTTATTTACTTTGCAATTATCCTGCAAGAGCAGTGCTTGCTCTCTTGGCCACGTTTTTCAATTACTGTAATTCTCTTTTGGGAGGCTTCCCAGACAGAGGAAGATGCAGCCGTGGGAAGCCACTGCCACAGCACAAAGCTTTGCTTGCCTCGTATTTCCTCGCTGGGCTGATATTTGAGGCCACATCGTGGAGCCCGTCCTGAAGAATTGCTGCTGGGGTGTGGCCAGGAAGATTTGGGCTTAAATTCGTGCCCTCAGAAGGGATCTCAGCTCTGTCTGGAGAAGTTTCCTCCTCAGGAAACAGGAAATGTGGGAATCTGTTCCAAGCACTCCCCCCAGTCTTGTGTGTGACCAAATATAAGAAAGATATAAAGTTATTAGGGGGCATCCAAAGGAGGGACATGTGGATGGTGAAGGGTCTGGAAGGGAAGAGGAGCGGCCGATGGACCTTGGATTGTCCAGCTGGAGGAGCCTGAGGGGAAACTCCTCAGGGGCTGCAGCTCCTCAGAGGGACAGCTCCCATCTCTGCTCCCGGGGACAGGGACAGGATCCCGGCTGGAGCTGGGCCACGGGGGTTTTAGGATGGATTTTAGGGAAAGGTTCTTACCCCAGAAGGTGCTGGGCACTGCCCAGGCTCCCCAGGGAATGGGCACGGCCCCGAGGCTGCCAGAGCTCCAGGAGCGTTTGGACAGCGCTGCCAGGGATGCCCAGGCTGGGATTGTTGGGGGGTCTGGGCTGGGACAGGATGGGATCCCTCTCAAATCAGGATATTCCATGATCCTGTGATCCCTCTACCCTCATTCTCCTTGCCAGCAGCAAGTGCAACACCTTCTGTGGGTGGGTTTTTTGGGCTGATCTCCACGGTAACGCAGACCCGCTCAAGCAACGTCCTCGCTCAGACTTTGCTTTCAGCATACTCTTACTCTAATTTTTTTTAGTCTGTTTTTTTCCCCCAAAAGTGATTTCAGCACCTGGCACTCCCAGGCCCGAAGTGGATCGTTGTACAGCTGAACTGGAGCAGTGTAATAACAGAGGTTTGAAGTTCAGGTTGCTTTCATGGTGTGCCCAGGAGCAAGCCTTGCAAATGTACTTATTGTCAGATAATTTTTCATTTTATTGATTTAACTTTTTCCCCATGATTGTCAATAAGGGCTTTTTTTCTTTTTCCCCTGGACCATTGGGTGTAAAGCAAAATAACCTGCAGTCTAGTAAAAGAGTAATAATTGAGCAGCGATCTACACAGATGTGGCTGATGAGGTTTCAGGGTTATTTTCTCAGTGGAACTTTCACAATTCCAGAAGTCTGAATTTGTCATTTACTTTTTGTTTCGGGGGTTGCAGTATTCAGCCTAGTAATATGTAATTTTTACAAACAGAATCTAATAGAAATAACATACTTTTATTTTTCTAAAAAAAAGAAAACCCCAAAACCTCCAAGGTTTTGTAATAACCCCAGACCTCCAGTATTTAAAGATGAATGTAAAGCCTTGGTGCCAGCTACTCAAAAACCGTTTAGAGACCAGAAACATGGGATCAGATTCTGCTGCTGTTCCTCAGCACGAGTGGTTTTTCTGCTTCAGCTCGAGTCTTTGGAGGCTAATTTTCAGTCAGATAAAACTCTGTGAGAAAGAGCAGCAGAGCTGGGCCCCGGGTCACCTGGCACTCAGCAAAAATTGAAAAATACCAGAGGCACCTGAAATTTTCACTGAAGACTGGTGGTCACCAGCAAATAATGATTAAAATAGTGGTAACAGAGAGTCTTGGCTTTGCTGGCCTTTTACTACTCGGAGTAAGCAGTCACTTGCCAGATTATTATTATCTTGGCTCTTGATGCAAAAAAAAACCTCTGTAGTTTTCCATGTTCCTTAAAGCTGAGTATACATTTATTGAAAGAAAGCATTTATTAAACATGTGGGGACAGATTCTCCACAGGCATTAAATAACTTCCCTCCATCTGCCAAGAACCCGTGCTTGTTACCTTTTATTATGCTGAGAAGTGCAGGTTGAGAACGGTGGAAAAGGGGGGAGAAGGGAAAAGAGGTGGAAACGGAGCTTCGATATGAAAAGCCAGACTGGTTTGTACCTCCTGGCATGAGGTGGATGTGAAATCCACGGGTCTGGATTGTCCTCACAGTGGCACCTGTGTTCCACAGTCATGAGCAGCACAGAGATGTTAAACTGGGAATGAGAGCCCGGATTAGTGGAAGCTGTCCCTGCCCAGGGCAGGGGGTGGGAAGGAGATGATCTTTGAGGTCCCTTCCAACCCCAACCATTCTGTGGTTCTAATACAGGGAGAAAGGAGTATAAAATGAAATTGGGATATAAAAGGTTCAAAATATTAAGGAAACAAAGAGTTTTGTCCCTCCTGTCACACATCAAACACCTTCACGGGTTCAAAAAGTAATTGGACAGAACAATGAAAGAAAAAAATCATTAAGGGGAATCATTAAGGTAACACTTTAGGGTCAAGAAATCTGTGATGATTGGCTTGTAGGGACAACTTTCTGGAAAAGCAATGTTACATCCTCTTCCTATTTTTACTTATTTCCTAAACCGCGGCTGTTGGCAGTGCTGGGACGTTGTATTTATCCAACCCAATACGATTTTTACATTCGTAGGTAAAATACATTTTTGGAGGCAGAGAATGAGAAAAACCTCACAGAAAAAGACTTCTGTGTATTGAGATTCAACTTCAGCTATGAACTGAATCTAAACCATAACACAGATCTCCCAAATTAGATGTCTTCAGGCTTAGGGTTTGGTGTGATCCCATGGCACACAGAATTCCTGGGTGTAGGGATATCCCGACTTCAGGATTCAGAGTAAATTGTCTGATTGAGAGTAAATTGTCTGTGTTATCTGGTAAAACTTTGTCCATCCCACAGATAATGCCTTTCAGCCTTCAGGAGAGCAGGGCAAAGCCTGAAGCCTTCCTCAGCTTTGCTTTCCCCCAGAACGAGTAGGACTTCTGCCCTCAGGGAAGCATTTTTGACTTTTTCCAGCAATGGTAAATAGCAGTGGACGGAGCCATCCTCCTGACTGAAGATAGGATATAATAAGGGTCAAAAATTAAGATGTTGCAGTGAAAGAGCCCTGGATCTGTGGCAGGGTGCAAGGACGTGGGTCAACCTGCCCCACTGGTTGCTGCCACACCTTCCCCAGCTCAGCTAGACACCACCAAACAAAAAATTTCCATGTTGCTTAACACAGCCTTGCATTAAAACCATCTGCTGGCCCTAATTCCATCTGTAATTTGCTCCTCTCTGAGTTTTTGATCACCCAAGTGATCGTGACCTTACTGTTGTCAGCAGCGACAGGGGAATAATGTGACAGGGGAGTGATGTGACACAATTTAATTCACAAATAATGTGAATTAAAACCCTGGCCCGGGACCTGCCCGAGTGAAGGGTAACATCAGTGGCTGCTGAATTCAGGACTGACAGTTTTTGATCCTTGTTTATTCGTCCCTTTTGTGTCGTTAGAAGAACCCCAGGTAGGTAACTCAGAAAACATCCAGGGACAGACTCTGAAGTCACAGCAGGGTCACACAGGTGTCACAGGAGGCCTGCAGGCTTTTATTGCCTCTTTTTTCTTTGGCAATAACTGCTTTTTTAAGTGATTCAGCAGCCAGGCACTGCTTTGTCTATCAGCATCCAGATGGGCTCGCTGCTACTGGGCAATCCCGCAGGATGATTATTCCATAGCAGGTATTAATCCACAGGAAGAGGAAGGTAACTCGCTGTGCATGGAAACAGGCTTATATCCATATCCTTAACAAGGCTTTAAAGCACTTGTGAAGAGCCAGAGGGTTCTCAGGGAGAATCCGAGACGGAACGCAAGGAAAACTTGACCTTTCCACAGCACCTCCGTCCCGAGGCCGAGCAGCTGCTGGGATCTTCAGGATGCATCACAGCCCAGTGATACGTGGTAGAACAGAGGACAAATAAACCAGAAAGGGCAGGGATTAGAGAGTTTAGATCCAAAAAAGCACTAAATGGTCCTTGATAACTCCTGGGAACTATTTATTGATTCCTTCTCGGCGCAGCGCATTCCCATTAAATGATTTCATTTCCTTATTTCTCCTAATCACATCACTTGCTTTAGAAGTCTTTTGCTCCCTGAGACCTGGGGCTACACAGATAACTTCGATTTCTCATGTGGCTCCGCTTTTTATGACATGTGAAAAGTTGATACAGTAAAAAGTAACTCCTTGGAGCCAGCAGGTCTGGAGCTTTCATCACAGGGAATCGCTGCTCCAAGGAAGCACTGGAGGGGTGATGGCTGGGCTAGGCTCAGGCAGAACAACATATGGCCTTTTCCATCTCTGGATGGGCACTGATAAACCCCTTGGAAGATGTGACTGCCTCGGAAAAAATATATTGACACCACGGAAATAGGAGTAAGAGATCAGGAATAATGAGATTAATAAGGCAGTGATGCCGTAATGGTCGGATCCTTGAGTCCCTGTAAAAGCTGACACTGCAAATCATCTCTGCCGTAGGAAAACTCGCTCCATGCTGGGAAAAAGGCGTTGGAAACAACGCCTTCATCTTGTGGGCAAAGAGGGGATGCTGTTTGGTGGTTTCCTCTAAAAATAAAGGAAGAAAGGGAAGGCATTAAGGGGTATTCAAAGGGAACGAACCTGCACCTCCCAATACTTCCCAAATTCAACCCCCCCACCTTTGTACAGATTTTTTCAAACCAGGCTGCCAGCAGTCTGAATCATTTTCCCCTGTGTGACACCGAGCCCTCTGGAAGACCTTTGCTTCCACCAGGTTTTGTGCTCTTTGTAGCACGAGTGATTTGCTTGTTGTTTAAGAAGATATTGGTTTTCCACTGCATCCCTTGGTCCTATACGTAGGGGTGAGCTCCTGTGGGGAATGTGTCTGCTCTGAGTGTTATTTAAGGCTAATAACAAAACCAGATCAGCCCAGACAGGTGTAGAGTGGGATTTGTGGGATTCTGGGATTCTTGCTGCCGAAGGAAGAGGACTGGGTGAGATGCAGGTGCCTGGCACTGCTCCGTGTCGGGGCTCATCCGAGTCGGGCTGAGGGGGTTTGTCCTTCCTTTGCCATCAAAATTCGCATTTCCTTTCTTTCTTCCTTCCAAGTTGGAAGAGACCTTCAAGCTCATGGAGTCCAACCTCTGTCCCAACACCTCAACTATGCTAAACCATGGCACCGAGTGCCACATCCAATCTCTTTTTAAATACATCCAGGGATGGTGATTCCACCACCTCCCTGGGTAGACCATTCCAATATTTTATCACTCTTTCTGTAAAAAATTTTCTCCTAATATCCAACCTGTATTTCCCTTAAGACTGTGTCCTCTTGTTCTATCAGTTGTTGCCCGGAAAAAGAGACCAACCCCCACCTCACTACAACCACCTTTCCAGAAGCTGTAGTTCCAAAAGCCACCTCATTGTGGAAGTTTGTTCCAAAAGCCACCTCATTGTGGAGAGCCGGCATTAACCTCCAGACACTGCTTAATCCTCTTCGAGGGGGTTTAAATGTTGTGTGGCTCTGCTAAGGCCCCTCTCAAGGGGAGAAGTTTCACCTAAAAAGTCAGTTTAACAGAAGAGCTCCCACTCCCTGCTCACCCCCAGCAAACCAGGCAGTGGTGGGCACAGAAACCAATCCTTACCTTGCCACGCAGAACAAGCTGAGAACAACCTGTGATTGTTCCAGATGAGCACAGTTTCTCCTTCTTACTGTGCTGCTTTACAATTCCATGTACACAGAAAGGATTCCTTTCCCACTCTTGCTCAGGGAATACGCACCCAGCAGCTATTACCTGGAATTTGTCATCTGTTTAAAACCCCACGTGCATCGATAGGAAAATTAAATTCCATTTCCTTTCGATCTGAAATATCTCTGAAGATCTTCCCCCATCCAGGACAGCCCTTAAGCAAGAGCTCCACCTCGGGCCCGTGAGTGGTTCTGGGGATGTCAAGCGCTTTCCTGGACAGGGCTGTGATCCATAGCAGATGTACACCTGCACTGCGGAATGAAAAGCCAGCAAATGCAGAAAATTAAGGCACCAGGGTACCAGAAAAACGCTTGATTGTTTTTGAGGTCCTGCAATTTTGCTCCTGTCTGCAAGGTTGGAAAAAAAAAAAAAATCCCAAACAACCCTCCAACAAAACGAGGGAAATTAGCTACAGAAAGGCCACGTTTCAAAAGCGCAGAGTTCTCTGAGTCCCTTGGGGAAAATTTTACACAATCCTACTTTCAAAATAATGTTAAGGTTGCAAAATTGAGCAATCATAAAAGTCAGGAAATTTAAAAAGTTAGTATGTGTCTTTCAATGTTAGCTCAGCAACAGCAGATATATGTAGTGCGAGGAGTTTGTACTTGCAATTTCTGTGTGAAATTTAAACTTTAAAAGTCTTCTTGTTGACCATTGATATGCAGCATAAACTATATTGGTTATTTAATGTCTTGAAGAGGCATCTTAATCATAAGAATTTGCTGGCTGTGGAATTCAGAGGGTTTGGTTCTGAAATAAAATGGCTCCGATGCATGGCTGAGTTATTTTGGGGTTTTTGTCATCAATGGGAAAGAAAGGGAATTTCACCTGTGTTATAATCACCTCAGAACAACTTTGTGATGCTTATAAAAAGTTGTGATTTATACAGTTAAGGAACTGAACGAATCTTTTGGGGTTTTCTCAGAACTTCTGTGGTGAAGGGACCACAGTGCTTCCCCCTTGCTGGCAGGAGAACGAAACCTCCCCAGACAAATGCGCTCTACCTGAATTAATACCGAGCTGTCCCACAAAATGTTTGAAACACAGGATGATATTTCCAGGCCAGATGCACTGAGTTTCTCCGAGCTCCGTGTGGTGGTTTAACTTACCATGAAACCCTAAATGCAGTGTGATGGCAGTGTTTAGATAAGGCAGATGGAGAGCCCAGCTCAGGCTGGGTACTGCAGAAATGCTCAGCCTTATAAATGAGCTGTACTGCGCTCTGGGATTTTCCTGGCTGAGCCTTTCAAAACCCCAGGCTAGATTAAATCATCGCAGCTGGGGAGAAAATATCAAGAGCTGAATAACTACTTTATGAGAGCTGTAAGAGTGTGAAGGTTTTAAGAAGCTGAATAATTACGGCACTCTCTGAGAGCCACAGGAAAGATGAATGAGTTTGTGGCTGACAGCGCTGGTTCTGCTGATGCCATTCCGAAAGACAAACGAAAATATCAGGGATGTGGGCAGAATGTCACACACGGCCAAAGGCACAGCTGAAGGAGCAAGCGCAGGTTCAAGTGTGGCAGTGAGGAGTCCAAAAACAGCTCAGCTCCAAGCAAAAATGACATCGTGGTGCTTCCAGTGATTTTTATGCGAGGTTCAGTGCCCCAGGTCTGTGCAGGAAGCCACGAGCATCCTGAACTCTGTGTCAGTCAGCTGTGGGCTGGTTTGGTCATGGAATTCAGTCAGCCTGGGAATAAAACATGTCTCCCACTGAGGTATGCAAGTGGGAGCACCTGAAACTTTGTGTAAAATCCCAGAATGGTTTGGGTTGGAAGGGACCTTAAAGATCATCTCATTTCAACCCCCTGCCACAGGCAGGGACATCTTCCACTGTCCCAGGCTGCTCCAAGCCCCATCCAGCCTGGCCTTGGGCACCTCCAGGGATGGGGTATCCATGAGTGTGTCACCAGCCCAAAGCTAAGGCAAACACCTAAGGGAGAAGAAGATCTTTGGATCATGTTTGACACCATCCCTTTCATCAGATGGACTCTGGGGGAGCTGCTCTCTTCCCACACCAACACCAGCGAGTTCAAATCTCTTCTCACAGGTGTCTGAGGGCAATGGGGATGTTTGGCCAGTCTGGGGCTGCCAAACCCCTTCCAGAAATGCATTTGGAGCAGCAGTGCCAGCTGAGCTCTCGGGGTTTGCCAAACCTGGGTGCCACAGGTGCCACCAATCCCATCTATTCAGGCGTGTACACACAGCCATGTACAAATTCAGGGGGAATTTCTTCCTAGAAAGGGTGGTCAGGCCTTGGCAGGGGGGTTTGGAGTCCCCATCCCTGGAAGTGTCCAAGGAAGGCCTGGATACTCTGGGCTGATGATGAGATGGGCACCAGGCACAGCTTGGCCTGAAAGGGCTGGGAGGGCTTTTCCAGCCTCAGGGATTCTGTGTTTAGCTTGAGCTACTCAGACATCGCCTGCAATTCAGTCTGGGAGAAACGTGGGAACCACAAAAGGCAAAGAAATAAAACAAAAGATGTGAGAGGGCTGCGAATGCCCGGGCAGCTGTGGGATGAAAGTTTATCAGGCCGAGACAGGGGCAGAAGTGAGAGGGGAAGGGTGACCTGAGCCCATGTGCGTGGAAATCGTGGGGAGACGTCCTGCTGACTCCGGGCAGCTTAGCCTGAATCCAGCCAAGGGCCTTGCCCTTCCCCTTCCCCTTCCCCCTCCTCTTGTGCAGCATGGCAGCCCAGATCCTGTTTCAGGGTTTGCGCTGGCGCATTTTTTCTCCCTTAGATCTTTCCACGGGAGAGCTCTGGCCTCTCTGTTTGGGACAGCAACACCCCCGGGGCCAAGCCTGGGGAAGGAGGGTCAGGAGAGGGGCTGTGCTGCCTCTGGAAAACCACCAGCAGTCCTGGGAATGAGAGGAGAGCTGAGGATGCAGACCCTCAGCAGGTTATACCGCTGGCGACACATTAAATGTCCTTCTGGTCTTAGGCAAAGCAATGGTTGAAATGTTTGGAAGAAGTTTCTGGAAGCACCTGCACCACGGGATAGCACTGACCAAGCTTTTGAAACGAGCCAGTTTGAGGATCACGATCCCCTTTGGAGACCAGGCTGTGCCATGGCCGAAGGGGAAAGGGCATCTTAAAGCCCAAACCTCACAAAACCTTGCAACAAAGGTGAAGTTAAATTGGGCTGAAAACTATTTTGAGCACTATTAAATAACATAAATAGCATGAGAGTGGGGAGGAGGAGCGAGCCACGGGTGATAAACGAGGCATGATTGCTCTCAATAGATATTGGCAGAGCATGCACACGAATGGGGTCATTTGTTGGGCTGATGCAAGGAAATCCAGCTGGGAGAGGCAGCACGAGGATTTGGTTTGGCTCTTGAGGTATAGCAGACTGTGGAGAAGTCTGCCACGGGAAATGTTAGAAACTCCAAGGCTTGGGTCGGTTAAAAACTGAGTGGGGAAAATCACCCCAGAATGATCTGGAGGGAAACGCTCGTGGAACCGGGCAAGCACAGAGGTCTCTGGTCACAAATGATAGTAACTCAGGTACAATTGGTGGCCGGCAAACTGCACACATGGAATAGGGGAAACAGAGCTCCAAACTCTGCCTCCCAAGCTCCCAGCAGCCAAATCCGTGCTGGCGTAAACTGGTGAAGCTCCTTTCCCTTCCCGGAGGTGTGTGGATGATTTATGCGAGCTGAGAGCCCGGCCCAAGAGCTCCTGACCCCCGGGGCTCCACCAGCTCCATCATCCCCTGGCATCCAGGCTCATAAATACCCTGATTTATCCCTGAGGCTCTCTGTAATTTGCCAGCTCTCACTTGCAGACAGGAATCCTCCAGGGCACGGAGCCCCCCGCACGTTCTGCGTCATTGCAACCCCAAGCCTTTGTGCAGATGTTTGTGCCCCCCTTCCCCTCTAATCTGAGGGGCTGATAAAAGCCCAGCCTACGCACAGCCTTCCCCTGGCTCCAGCAGATCATGTTCCACAACTGGATATGCTTGTTTCCAGCAGGGAGATTTTCTGATGTTGGTTTGGCTGCTCTTATTCTGGAAGGAAAAGGGTCCTGCTACACAAAAAAATTATATTTTGCTTCTCACATCTATTTTTTTTTTCCTTTTTGGGACACATTTGTTTGCAGCCCAATCCCACGTGTAAATATTGAGATGAACTCTTATCTTGTCTTTTCCCTGTGTACCAACTTATAAAAAAAGACTACGTGAAATTTAGAGCAATGGCTTTGTGTTCTCACTGTAAAACATCAGTTTTTCAAGCACCAATGAATTTACCCTCAGCTGGAGTTATTTTCATGGAGAAGAAAAGTTAAAATTATCAAAAAATGTCATCCAGTGTTTGGGATTTGGCCAGTGGAACCAATCACCTGATTTTAATAGCACCGAGCATTTCACAGCACACCACCTTGTCCCATCAGCCACTGCATTTCTTGTCATGTTTGGTACCCCCTGGAAATGAAATCTGGCATCTCTGATCTGCCCAACACTCCCCAGGAGCTTTGGGAATTATTCCTTTCCCTGATTACCACCCATTTCTCCAGACCAAACGAAGGATGGGCTCTAAAGGAAAAAAATGTTGATTTATCATGTTCATATACAGGATTTAATTGTGCTTGTGTGGTTGCAGACAGATCCAAATTAAGGTTATCTGGACAGGTACTGATAACACTTCTAAAGCCACAGTCAAGTGCAAGAAAAGAGCCATTTTTTGCGGGATGTTGACTCCTCCAGCAGAGTCCCACAGGCAAACAAACACCTCCAGGATTCAGCAAACCAATTCCAGTCACTTTCTGAAAAGGAATGAAGGTTTCCAGTGTGTATTTTAATACTATAAACAAAGGGCAGAATTAAATAGTCCCATTGCATGCAGAATATACTTTATAAACGTAGATATAATAGGTTACAATATCCTCCACTATGTTATCCCATGGTGGATGTTTATTATCGTTCGAAACTAAAAAACCTTGGCTTCCTTCAGCAGAAAAAAAATGAGCTCCTGTGAGCTGCAAGAGCTTTTGTTCACGTGCCAACCAAAGAGCTAAACGTGTACATCCCTTCCTCTGACCACATCAATCATTTTATAACCACAGTCAGGTAATTTTGCTCTTTCACCCTTTTTTTTTTCTCCACACCGCAGATCTTGAGGGAGGACACGGAAAGGCTGAGTTAGAGATGTGACAAATGATCCACCCAGCCACCCCAAAATGCAGGTGGCAGCCCCTGAGGGGGCTGGGAATTAATGCCATATGTGACATGAAACTCTCCCTAAATGTACCTTCCTCAGCCACCGGTTATCTGTGGGGCTGAGGGGATGAAACTCTAAAATCTGGGGAGTAAAAAATGTAGAAACAGAACCAAAATGTAGACTGATTGCGTTTTCTTTGCTGCCTTTCCACTTTTTCCAGGTCTATTGACTTTTATAAAAATTCGGGGTGAAGATGAAACTTCCAGTTTCCTCCTCTAAGAAAAACCCCAAATAACACCCCACAAAAAGCTGCGCAATTCTGTGATGGAAACAAAAAGTTTGGTGTCTTTTGAGGAGTGTTTCAAAGAGAGATCATTTAAAATCCAGCAGAGATGATGCGTGACTGGGCCCAAGCAGGAACAAGCCATGAAATGAAGGGCAGCACAGCCAAGACAACCCCAAAAACCTTCCCTGGCACCCACGAGGAAAGTCGGGAGAATAATGAGGTGGTGCAAGGCCAGTTACAAACCCACGGAGCCGCACAGGGAAGGTGCTGGAGGCTGCAGGGATGCGAGGAGGGGCTGAGGCTCCTGCTGCACATCTGCCAGAGCAGCAGCTGCACTGCCCTGATCCGTGTCAGAGAGGGGGAGTAGGTGTAGGATCAGGCTTGGTTACAATGCGCCTTTCAAACTTTTTTTTTATTGATTTCCTAATCTCCTCTTTCAAAAAGTAAAGGAGTTGGGGAATGAAGAGAAGAATTTTGATATGAGCCGAGCGGGCCTTGTTTCTCCTCAGATCTGCCCACCCTCGCCCACAGCCAAGCAGGGAGCTCTTCTTACCAGGCAATTTTTTTTCCCCCCCTTAAAAATATTAGAGCAGGAATGAGCAGTGAGAGGGCCTGGGAAGCTGCAACAGCAGAATTTACAGTGTCAGGGTGTGGAACCTCACTCACCTGTCTGGTGAACCTGAGCACACCCCGAAGCTCTGATCCTTAAACATTAATTAATCAAGCTGTGAGAGATTAATCAAAATTAATTTAAAAAGTAAAATGAGTACATACTTAAGGACCGGCTTATCTGAGGTCTAGTGGCTGGTAAGAAGAACATCACCTCACATCACTTTGTGCAGAGGAAACGGATTTCCAGCATTTCTGATGGAATTGGTGCAGAATTAGAGGGTGCTGAAGGTAAAACTTCAGTTGGGAAGGGGGCACAGAGAAATACCAAAATTATGGGGTCAGAATTCCCTGGCAGAACCACCTGCAGCCCAGGGAAGGGGCACAGCAGCCACAGTCTGCCGAGAAATAGCAAAATTATGGGGTCAGAATTCCCTGGCAGAACCACCTGCAGCCCAGGGAAGGGGCACAGCAGCCACAGTCTGCACGAGAGGAACGACTCGGAGGTCTGGAGAAAGGGCTTGGAAAGAGCAGGAACAAAAGGATAGGACTGATACAGGCAGGAAAGTTGTAAAATGAGAAACAATGAAAGAGACAGCAGTAAAACACGCATCTGTTATTTAATCCTGGGTAAATACCCAGATTAGTGACATCAGATTCTGCTGTTTGTTTGGAGCTTACTCTGGAGCCGTGGCTCCCAAGGCTGAGGCAGCTGGGATAGAGCCCATGGATCCAGCCCAAGGATTTATCCCAGACATGGCTGTTCCTGTGCAGCACAGGCATCAGGCAGAACTAAAGTTTGTATGGAAAAATCGACTTTCCAGCCCTTGTGCTCATAAAAATAAAGCTGGCACGAGCTGGCAGGGCGAGGGAATTCAGAAGTTTCATAAATTGTCACATCATTTCGCAGTCACTCAGTGCTTAGATGGGCCTTGAAGGTCAGGAAGGCTAAACATGGACATTGTGTCTCTTTCTTTTTTTATTGCTTTCTATCCCAGATGCCATCTTTACTTCGCCACAACGGGTGGGTCTGGTTCATACAAAACCAGAATCATTAAGGTTGGAAAAAGCTTCCAGGATCATGGAGTCCCAGCTGTGCCCAATGCCCACCTTGTCCCCAGAGCTCTGAGTGCCACATCCAGGCCTTCCTTGGGCAGCTCCAGGGATGGGCACTCCAAACCTCCCTGGGCAGCACTTTCCAAGGCCTGACCACCCTTTCCAGGAAGAAATTCCTCCTGGTGTCCAAACCGAGCCTCCCCTGGCACAGCTTGAAGCCATTCCCTCTCATCCTGTCCCTTGTTCCCTGCTAGAAAAGGGTGACTCTCGAGTGAGAAAGCAAAATTTGCTCACTTTCTAAAGAAATGTCAACAAACACAACCCATGCAGGGAAAAAAAAAGGCTGATTTTTGATTTAGTGTTTGTTTAGGTCATCCCACAAGGAACATCCAAGCCGACGTTCACCCGATCCCACTGAATGTTCCTCAGCTGAGCCTTTGGGAGCTGAGCTGTAAAGGGAGACATTTCCACAAGGCTGCTGATGTTCCTGGAGATAAACGTGTGGAGCTCCTGCCGCTTCTGCCACTTGGCAGCGAGGAGGGGAAGGCTGCTGTGAGAAGGACGGTCTCACACCGTTGTAATTTAACAATTTATTGATAACTGAACAGCCGAGAACAAAACAGCAAGACAGACCCAAACAGTGTGTGCGCAACACGGGGTGCTCTCCCTGCCAACGCGACGAGGAAAAAGCTCCTGTGCAAAACACCAGTCTGCTTTCCTAAGCTTGCCTTGGTCCCCCGTTGGTCACTTTTGGCTCCTCTGTGCTATTGGTTCCTTTTTCCTGCGGTGATTGGCTCGTTTCCTAGGAGCACCCCTGTCCAATCATTCCTGCGCGGCGTCGTCTGATTGGTCGTGGTCTAGTCCAACTAGGATCCGAGTGACATCACTATTCCCTGCCTGGAACATTCTAGAAAGATCCCCCCATCCTTCTGAGACTTAAACACTAGGGGACATTACAAAAGGGTTAACCTNCACTAGGGGACATTACAAAAGGGTTAACCTAAACCTTTTAACTTACAACCGTCAACAGCCAAATGGGACACAATAACGTCACCCAACCATGGCTACCCCTTCTTCAATAGTAACCACCCGACTTAATTAATACTCCGAACCACTTATAACATCAAATGTAACAAGTCAACTCTTTTAGTGACATCTTATTTTAGGAAACCACCAACCATTTATAACAGCTGCTGCCCAGCAGTGAAAGTGTTACTGAGCACCAGGGGCAGCTGGAACCGCTGAGGAAGGCACATGGAAAACATGACACCGAGCGAGCGGGGCTAATTAACACTGGCTGCTTAAATTAGAAAGCATTTAATGGCTAATGTTTAAAAATAACACCTTAATGACGTCCAAAAATAGCCGCTGCCGAGCCCCGGAGTGTTCTGACCTCCATTAAATCGGGGGTCCGTTTCCCAGGACTGGTGGCGTAAATCACATTTTCCTTTGAGATCCTGCTCTCCCCGGTATCAGCTGCAAAGCCTCGTGCCTGACCTTGGGAGCCTCTTTGCAAACACGCCAGGGTGACCTGGAGCGCGCCTCTGCGTGGCGGGCAATGGATGGATGTCCCGTGTGGGCTGAGGAACTGGAGAGGATCATCTCGGGTCATGCTCATCTGCTCATCGTGAGGGAATGGGAGATTCCCAGACCAGGCAAAACCAGGGGTATGAGAGGTGCTGCTGGGATTAAAGGAGACCCAAGCTTCATTTCCAGCTCGGTTGTCGATGTCTTATGAGATGTCTTGAGGTCCCTCATGGTTCTGCTGTGCCCCAAAACCATGTGGAGATCTCCCTGATCCCGGAGTATTCCCAGAATGATTTCCCTGAGATGTGTGGCATGCTTAGATCCAGATGCGCCTCACAGGAAACAAGTAATAATATAAAAAGGGTAAATACTGCTTCATTTTCCTTAATATGGGAACCAAACCCAAATAACCTGCAAGGCAAACATACATGAGGACTTCTCATGGTTGGAACAGAAATAAAATATCTCCGGTAGTGCTGGGGGTAACAATTTGCTCCTTTGTGGTGTGCTTGGCCCTAACCCATGGTCCGTCATTTCTGTGATAGCTGAGGGAAATCTGCAGCCTGACCTTCCCTGAAATGATGATTTCTGATATAAAATCCTCTGTGCTTGTCTCAGGACATGCAAATGAGGCAAATCCCTCCAGCAGCCACATCATCTCAGTGGTTTCCATTTAATCATTACATGAAGAGTATCTGAAAGGCCAGGAATTGGCAACAGGAGGAAAAAACTTTCCTAAAACCAGGTACACTAAATGAAAGCTGCTTTTTGGTTTGCTCTTCCCTTCTAGCCAGCAAATCTGACGTCCCATTCCTCCCTGTCCCATGTCACACTCCAAGAAAAAGGAACATGTAGAAGTACAGAGTCCTCAGCCTGTGGTGTTGTCCTGCCCAGGCCATAAAATCCTTGTGCTTTTCCATTTTTCCCTTTCTCTTCACAATGTCTAAGGGATTGTTTTGGGAAGAGACGCCCCATCCAACAAGAAACATGGAGAGAGACAATTTCCGAGGGAGGGGGGGACGGGACACAGGGAATGGCTTCCCACTGCCAGGGGGCAGGGAGGGATGGGATATTGGGCAGGAATTGTTCCCGGGGAGGGTGGGGAGGGGCTGGCACAGGGTGCCCAGAGCAGCTGGGGCTGCCCCTGGATCCCTGGCAGTGCCCAAGGCCAGGGTGGACACTGGGGCTTGGAGCAGCCTGGGACAGTGGGAGGTGTCCCTGCCCATGGGATGGATGATCTTTAAGGTCCCTTCCAACCCAAACCATTCTATGATTCCACGATTTTGCTGTCAGGCAGAGAGCAGTGAACACCACAACTACAGGGACAAACCCTGGCACCGATGCTCACCCCAAGCACTCCGGACTCGTTAAGGACAAGTCTGAGATAATGGGAATGTGGAGCAGCTTTCACTTTGCTCCCTCTGCATCCTTCTGCTGTCCTGATGGCATTGATTAGTTGATCCAGATGGTTTTCCTCCCTTTTCCTGCTTGGGCCAGGTCCTGCAAACACTTCCACTTTCTCCTCCGAGCAGGAGTTCAGCACGTGCACGGGGCTTGGCAGAACTGGAGCCTAAATTTGTTCCTGTTTCTGAATTCCAAGTTGGCTTGTGACGCAAGGGTTACTTTATATATTAAAATATCGGGTTTCTGCCCACACACATCATGCATGATGGATAACAGAGCTGGCAAGGCAGCCATTGGAAAAGGCCACTTAATCTGGGATTTATACAGAAGGAAGAGTTGCCATTCCTTGTTTTTCAGCTTGGATTTATACACGACCAAACTGTGAAGGTGTTGCCCCTCAGAAGCTCCAGGATGTTCACCTGATTTCACCCACAGCCTGAAATCATGACCCGAAACTCCACAGACCCTAATGAAAATTATTCCCCTTTGAGTTGCTCTATTGAAATGCAGCCTCAAGAAATACTGGCCAGTCAGGAAAGCGACTTTAATCCAATATTTGTTATCCTCTTCCACAGGTTTTAAATCACTCTTTTTGCTCCCTACTTTGAGCAAATACACCCTTATTGTTTTCCTAGTCCTGCTATGACCTTCTGGGAATGTTTTCATCGTGTAAAGCAACCTGCAGTTCCCTACTTTATAAATCTCCTTCATTCCAAGTGTTAACACTACCTAATTCTCTGCTTTAGAGAGGAAATCATGTTTGTTTTTTTGAAGAGCCTGCTGGGAAGAGGAATATTTCCATTTAAAATATTTTTTTTCCATTTCATAAATTGTCTTGAGTTCTCTTCCCAGCGGGCAGCACAAGGCTGTTTATATAAGGGAAGAGGGAAGCTTGCTTTCCCATTACTTCCACAAAACTACGATTAACAGCGATAACTATGCTAATTATTGCCCTCACTGCACTTGGAATGCACCTCACTGGCTGGAGAGGCAATGCTTTGGGGTAATAATTAACTCCTTTTTTCCTCAATTACCTTTTATTAGGAGAGCAGGAGGTGTCAGAGTAAAAAACAGCCGCATATCTTCCAAGAAAAGCTCGTGTTTTCCGAAGGAACCCAAGCGGAGGTGCCTCATTAAGAGAAGCGGGCAGGACAAACATTCCCATGGCGAGCTGGGCCGTGGAGCTGCTCGGCTTCTCCCTGAGCCTGCTGGGCCTAATCGGGACGCTAATTGCCACCATCCTGCCGCACTGGCGGCGCTCGGCACACGTGGGCACCAACATCATCACCGCTGCGGCCTACGTGAAGGGGCTGTGGATGGAGTGCGTGTGGCACAGCACCGGCGTCTACCAGTGCCAAGCGCACCGCTCCCAGCTGGCGCTGCCCGCCGACCTCCGCGCCGCCCGGGCCATGATGGTCATCTCCTGCCTGCTGTCCGTGCTGGCAGCCGGCGTCGCCGTCGTCGGCATGAGGTGCACGCACTGCGCCGAGGGCAGCCCCGCCAAGGCCTCCATCGCCGGCTCCGGCGGGATCGGCTTCATCGCGGCCGGGCTCCTCTGCCTGGTCCCGGTCTCGTGGAGCACCAACGACATCGTTATGGATTTCTACAACCCCACGCTTCCCGCTGGGGTGAAGTATGAGATAGGGCAGGCTCTCTATCTGGGATTTGTCTCCTCAGCCTCGACCATCCTGGGTGGGGCTCTGCTGTGCGCGTCGTGCCTTGGGAACGAGCCGCCTTTCCCGCCACGTTCCGGGACGGCACCGCCTCCCTCCTCCAGACCACCGAGTGCCTCCAAGGGAAACCACGCTCCCTCCCTGACATCTGCGTCCCACAGCGGCTACAGACTGAGCGACTACGTGTGAGCTCCCTGGGATCTGGCACGGCTGCCTCGGGAATTCTGCGCGCGGCACGAGATAACTCGGAATTGACGGCGAACTTTACCGTTGTTCATTCCTTCCCTTCCTTCCCAGAGGAGGAAAGGATGTGGACGCAGAACTGCTGCCTGCAAAGCATGGAAAATAAAGGCAAAGGAGGCTGAGATATTCCCAAGGCAGCACATCTCTGTCTACCTCCAATCAGGGCTTTGCAGGCAGGTAATTCAAGGGGTATTTTGTTAAAAAAACCGGTTTGGTTTGGAGTCGGTGCCCTGTGAAGCAGAACTGGCCGCATCTCCTTGTTTCTTCCCAAAAAAGACACCTTTTTCCCTAAAACCTGGAATTTCTTGGGGATACACAGTGATTTCCAGCACTGATTGCCTCCTCGGTTCCTCATTTCCATAACTCACGAACGTTTCATCATGACAAGGTATTAATTTTGCTTTGACTTAACTCTTTGTTTGTTTTTTTACAGTCCCTTGAAATATGAATTTCAGTGGCACCATGACAGATGTATTTGACAGCCTGTTACAGCCAATATTTGAAGTTATATTACAATGTTTTGACCTGATCAAAATAAAATTTCAGCGCATTTTTGAAATGCATCACGAGGGAAACAAATCCTCTCAGCGGCTCAGAATTGGGGTTTTTTTACAAATGTCAGGAATAGCATGGAACTAGACATTTGATATGAAATATACTTTAAAAATTAAAAATAAATAGTCTCAGAATTTGTCACAGAATGGGCATGTAGCCTTTGAGCAGATTTAGCATTCTGCACAATCTATGCATTATGGAGTGGAAAACCAGTTTTTCTAGACTCCTATTCCCAAATCCCATGTAATGAAACATGCTCATTTCTTAGGGTGAGTGCTGGTATTTTGTGCCTGAAGGTGCATTAGGGTTAGCAAGGGTATTTCCATCTCCTCCAGTGATTTTTGGCGGATTTCCATTGGGGCACAAGGCACCCCCCATGCCAACACTCACGGACTGTGACCATTGCTTGTCAGGAGTATCGAATCCAGACATTTCCTTCTAAAATCCTCACAAAATTCCATCGTTCCGCAATGTACTCAAACAATCAAAAATCAAAATAATGAGCAAAGAAGCCCAGCCCTCTTCATCTCACGTTACAGTGAAGTCCCAGGCACACCTGGATTTTATATCATGTATTATGATATTAAATTGTGACAAAAAAGAGAATCACTGGATTCCTCTTAAACCAGAAATTTGTAGGTCTCCCACATGCAACGTACAGACCAACACACCGGAAAAAAAATTACTTCCAAGATCTGTGAAGCAACAATTCCTCATTTGGCAAAAAACCCTCTGGTTGCAATTATATTGTCACCTCGTGTCACCTCCAGAGCTGGGAGATTTTCAACATTTGCCGTGGTTCCACTCTGAAGTTTCCTTTCTGTGGCTGATCAACGTTGCCTTTGGCTTCATGTTGATTTGAATTGGGACAGAGGGTTTTCAACATTGATTCAAGTTAACATCACCACTGTTTTTAAAAATAAATGAAATTTCTAAGCAATTTGCTGAGACTAATAATAATAAAAGGGATCTGGGACCCAACTTTGGTTATTTGAGGTGATAGGATAAGG